>SNQJ01S0005278.1:118431-136835 GCA_010110895.2 Picea sitchensis | reverse complement strand
ATTATACACTATGCTCCCTATATTTTTTGCAAGTGGCAATTTGGAATACTAGGATACACACTTGTAGTTTAGGTAATCACTTTTCCACTTAGGCCCCATTATATTATGTTTTAACTTCTTCTTCTTGCCTACGAATATTTTGCAAATGAGTTAAAATTTTGATATTAAACATCTTAAAATTATAAGAACCTATAAAAGAAATGTAATAATTCTCTATATAGGGTTTAATAAGGGGTTTTATACTTAACATGGGGCTTTGTATAGGTCTTAACATGACCATCCCCTTCAAACAAGTGTTGTCCTCAACATTTGACTAAATGCATGTGTTTCTACATGAAGAACTCATATTCCCATGTCGCCTCTTCCATTGGTAGGTTCTTATATTTGTCAGGGTACTAAGTAATTGATCGATTTCCCAGTCACTTAATCCTTGTTTCAAGGATTGTTTCTCGCTCTAGTATGATTTTACCTTTTTCATTAATCTTTGGTAAAATATTTTGGATTGACATCTTCTCATTGATTACTTTCTTTAAGCAAGAACCATGGAAGACTGGATGTACACACAAAGATGGAGGAAACTCAGATTTATAATCCATATTTTGAATCCTTTGCAACACCTTATAGGGGTCATAATACTTGGGTGCTTATTTGTTGTCATTTTTTTGTTCCTTGAGGTACATATATTTATATGGTTGTAGCCTCAAAAATACCCAATCCCCCACTTTAAATTCCTTTTCACTACGATGTTGATATTCTTGTTGTTTCATCCTATTTTGTGCCATAACAAAGTTTTCCTTCAATACTTTAAGAGCCTCTTTGTGGTGCCCTATGTGGTCCTCCACTTTCTGAAACTTCATAGTCCCTTTCAAGGGTTATGTGATGGAAGGAGGATGATAACCATAGAGTGACAAAAATGGGGACATTTTTTATGAAGTATGGAAGGATGTGTTGTGCCACCATTTTTCCAAGGGAAACTACTAGACCCATTGTGTTTGTTTATTAGATGCAAAGCAACGAAGACATACTTCTAGAAATTTATTCACAATCTCAGTTTCCCCATCATATTGAGGACGGTAACATGAGTTGTGATACAATTGAGTACCCAAACAAGAAAATAATTCAATCCAAAATTTTCAAGTGAAAATTGGATCCTTTTCATTTACAATAATATTGGGGAATCCATGTAGCTTTTGAATTGTTTACATGATTGTTGTGACTATTGTACTTGATTTAAAATGATGAGAAAGAGAAAAAAAATGGGCATACTTCGACAATCGATACACTACTACCATGATGACAATATTTCCTTCAGATTTGGGTAAACCTATAATAAAATCCATTAAAACTTCTCCCCAACATTGACTTGGTATAACTAATGGTTGTAGGAGACCTGGTGTCTTGATTGTATCTCCCTTATTTTGTTGGCAGACCACACATTTAGACACAAACTTTTGAGCATCAATTTTAATACCTTCCTAGAAAAAATCCTTCTTGATCCCATGGTAATTTTTCAATAACCTTGAATGTCCTCTTATAGGAGAAGTGTGCAATTCTAGAATAACCTTTTGTTTGGGTTGGGAATTCTAACATAAATATAGGTGATCATGATACCATAGAAAATCATTATTCCATACAAATTTATGTAATTAACTGGGTTCCTCTTGTAGTTGTTGAATGAGCTTGCATACCTCTTGATCATGCTTGCATTCTATCCTTGCTTCTTCCACCCAATCAATATTTCATAATAGAATTAGCACATAGTGAACCCTATGTTTCTTCTTCTTTCCTCGAAAGTGCATCTACCACAATATTATGTTTTTATTTCTTACAGATAATATCAAATTCATAACCTAGCATATTTGTAACCCATTTTTGTTTCTCTTTTGAATATAATCATTTCTCCAAGAAGTAATTCAAACTATCATGATCTATTTTTACTTTGAAGTGTTTTCCAATTAGGTAAGGTCACCATTTCTTAATTGCATGTAGTATGACCAACAATTCATTTTCATAAATCGGCTTGAGTATGTTTTTTTCCTTTAAGTTAGACACTTTCAAAGGAAAGGGGTCTTCCTTATTGCATTAAACCTGCACAAACACCATGGCCTGAGGCAACACACTACACAATAAGTTTTTTTGTGAAGTTCGATGTGGATAGGACATGAGTTGTACACATATCCTCCTTAAGTTTTTCAAAATATTTGGTTTCTTTTGAGTCAAAGAAAATTATTCCTTCTTTAAAAATGTTGTTAGAGGTGCCTATATTTGACCATAGTTATTAACAAACTTGCGGTAATAGCATGCCAATCCTAAGAATCCTCTAAGTTTCTTTAAGTTTTTTTGAATTGTTCATTCCCTCATAGATTTAATTTTGTTTGGGTCCACTTTTACACCTTCATGAGATACAATATGACCCAAACATTCCAATTCTTGAACCCCAAAAACACACTTGGAAGGATTTACATTAAGTTGTTGGTCTTCCAAAATTTGTGTTACTATATAAACATGTTGTACATGCTTTTCCTAGGATTTGTTGTAGATTAGTATATCATCAAAAAATACTAACACAAATTTTATAAGGAATGGTTTGAAAACACAATTCATTATGCTTTGAAATGTTGAAGGTGCATTAGTAAGTCCAACCGGCATAGCCAAAAACTAATAATGACTTTCATGTATTCTAAAGGTTGTTTTGGGAATGTCTTTTTGCCTCATTCTAAATTTAATAATATCTCAAACAAATATCCAACTTAGTAAATAAAATTTCTCCATGAAATTCAACTATTAATTCATCAATGAAAAGAATATGAAACTTATCTTTGATGGTCATTTTTTTGAGTTTTCTATAATCTAGATACATATTCCATGAACCATCCTTCTTCATAATCTTCACTACTGTTAAGAATTGAGCACAAACAAAACAAGACAATAAATGGAAGAAAAGGCCTTAATATATTCTATTGCACCTTGTATTGATATGATGATATGAATCTATAATACATAGATAGACTAGATCTAGATCTAAACCTCATTGACAACTAATCAATGGATCATGACAACACCTCGTGAATAGGTAAGGTTTACAACCCATATCAATGTGGTCTCGTATTTCGTAATTTTCATGGGACTCACATTCTAACACTCCCCCCCCCCAAATCACAAGTTAGAATAATTATACCAATGACAAGACAATAACTGGTATCATCTTCAATTTGAAACTTTTGAACTGAGATTTTATGAAGATATGCTTGGAAAACCACTAATATATGAATAGTTCATCTAGAAGAGAATGACTTCCATGTCTGAACATTCCCATTCTTTTGATTGATTGATTTGATTTTAGGAGACCAATTGCTATGCTGGAATTCCAAAATGTTGATTGATTGTGATATGACTTCAAATCTTGAAGCATGACTATCATCAATGATGTTTGATATTCCCCCCTGTCAGGTGCAAGGTATTGCAAGGTAATAAGTTTGTTGAAGTTGATTGAGAGGATCCAAGCATGGAATTTGGATTCCTTATGTTCTTCAATAATTCATGGTTGAATGGATCCAACATTAAGCGTTGGATTCTTTATGTGGTGGTTTTAGATGACCACTAACCAATTTAATTTTACTAATGTGGTGGTTTCGAATTACCACTAACCATTTTCACTGATATTTGAACAATGTGGTGGTTTTGGATTACCACTAACCATCTTCACTTCCCCCCAAAATGTGTTGGAGAATATATTTTTCATTAATGTGCTCCCCCTCTTGAAGGTGTTTGAGGGTTTCATTTTTATTCCATTTTTGTACAACTCAAAGTGGGCATGTGGAAAAAACCACATGTTATCTCATCCCATGACAACCATGCTTGAAAGATATGCGACAAGGGGACCACTTTGGACTTAATTTGAAAGAACATATGGAATTGGATCTAGATCATCACCAAAATCATTCGGAATAGTTGTTTGAAATCTTTTTATATCATGCTCGCTTGATTTGATGTTGCACATAGGGTGTCGGGTACTACCGATCATGCACCCTAAAGTGTGATTACAATTACTAGACTTTGATTGACTCACTTATGTCCTTATTCGAATTTCAGGTAGGTCTTGGTTTTGAAAATTCAATGACTTCAAATTTTTACAATTTGACTTGTGAATAAATGATTGTTTCTCTTGATTTACAATTTGGTGCATAACATTTTACTAATTGACAAAGATGGTAATTTTTAAAAGGACTTCAATACATTTATTCGTTTCAATGACCAATGTACTTCATGAGCATGGTGTTTATCACACTAGACAACATAAGCATGAAATAACCACCATCCACAAACACAATTTGTCCTTAGACCCCCTTATTCTAATTTCAGGATAGGTATAAGAACGTTCTACTATGTTCAACTAAGGCTTCAACTTTCATAAACCATTATAAGCACACCTTGCATCTTATTGCATTTCTAACAAAATCTTCAATACATTTTCAATATCCAAACCCTTATTTTAATTTAAAAATCCCTTAAGTAACAAACTCAAAGCTCCACCTCTTTTGACAAAATTAGGCTTTCACTTACCCTTCAACTATTTTTCTCATAAAAATGGCAATTTACCATTCTTTTGGAAAGACTCTTAGAGAGGGAGCTCAAATAGCTAGAAAACTGGTGTAGATCAGATCGTTGGTGTAGATGTTAACCTTGTTCACCTCCTTTCTCTTCAATTCATGCAAAAGGTTGATGCAAAAGAAAATCAAATATATAGTGGCCATAATATGAGCATTGATCCGTCAAACAAAGGCACTAGAACTACCAGCTCGAGCTCTCCTCACCGGTTAAAACCAAACTTGTTTCAATATTTCGTTTCATGACTTATGCAATGCCATAATTGCAAAAGAATATGATTGTGATCGAAGACACAAAATATATGGGATGCAGCATGTGATAGTTTTATTTTCGGAAAGAAAAACTCAGAAACTCAGGGGACTTGCGATCATATCTATCTCGAGCATGAATAACTCATTACAAGTGATCTGCAGTTATTTCTCTTCTCGATCAAGATTGATGAAGCTAGTTCCCGTATGTTGACGACCCATTGTCGAGAAGATCTAATTGTCCACACTGAATTCGTTCACAAGGAGAGAGGAAGGCACGTGATATATCTCTCCAACTATGCATTGGAATTTAACATTAACTCTCCATAAAAAAAAAATTGTCTTCATATTCAGAACTTATATAAATCCTATTCAAGAAAACAAGTCCTCTAAAGAACCATGAAAACATGGTCGAAATGTTCAGAAATCCATCAAAATACAGAGACTGTAACTAATATGCGTGATTATCAATTAGTTTAGATAACTTATCAGTGCTCCTAGGCCGTTTAGAATAAACAATATGCTACGTTCCTTAAGTGGATTTAATGGATCTTTAAAAAATTGTTGTTTTAGATCTGTCCTTGAGTGATTTGGGCACGCTTTGATCGATTGCAAAATGGATTGAACCGTTGTGTATGCAGGTTGATTTTCTTGTGTATATTTGAATGTGGATAAGTAGATTGCTTATTGATTCCACTTGAGATCTTCTAGATCCAATTGAAGGGACCTTAAAAAAATGGTGCTAATTCGAGCGATCGATTGGAATGAAGCTGCTCATATCTTAAGCTTGATGGATGCACTAGCCCTCAATCCTGTTCACATTATGCAATTACACAAAACCCTTTGTGATGAGTGTCATTTGACCAAAACCCGCAGGACAAATTGCTATTATGAGAAAGATTGATGCGACTTGGATTGCCGACATAGATCGACCAGATCATATCTCTATCTGGTTTTTGATTGTTTTCATTCTACAAGGAGGCATCCAAGTGACTCCTCATCCATGGAATTCTTTCGAAGTGCAATGAAACATGACTTTTGGAACATGACTTCTGACATGTTGTAACTGTTACACATAGTTCAAAACCCTCGACTCTTTTTTTTGGTTGTTTGATATAAATTTTACATGTTGGTAAACTTTGTAATAAAATGAAAAGAAAATAAATTCTTGCTAATATGAGCTCATGGATCATTATTATGAACTTGCATTCACTCTTGCATCTTCTTTACCATTACCATTGGTTCCACCCCTCTTCACCATGGCTCTGATTCTATGTTAAGAATTGAGCGCAAACAAAACGAAAAAAGAAATGGGAGAAAAGGTCTTAAGCCATTCTATGGCACCTTTTATTGATATGATGATATGAATTTATAGTATATAGATAGACCAGATCTAGATCTAGACCTCATTGACAAGTCATGAATGGATCATGACAATACCTCGTGAATAGTTAAGGTTTACAACTCATATCAATGTGGTCTCAAAATTCATGATTGTCTTGGGACTCAGAGTCTAACAATTACTAGTGATGAGAAAGAACTATGGCTAGGTTGAATGATGCCTACCTCTAACATTTCTTGGATCATATGCTCAATCTCACTCTTCTATGCATATGGATACCTATAAGGCCTAATGTTAGGTGGTACACTTCATGGTTGCAAATGAATATCATGGTCATGATCTCGAGGAGGTGGAAGAACCTTAGGCATCTCTCCAAATACCTTGGAATGATTGTTGATAACTATTTGGAGATCCACTAGAGTAGAGGATATAGATGTTTGAATATGTAGTAAGAACAATTGTGCAATTACACCACAATGTCTCTTTTTGATTAATTTTTTCATGATATTAGAGCTTATCACCTTACATAGTTTCCCTTGGATACCTCTAAGCTCAGTTTCCTTTCCTTACAAGGAAAATATCATGAAAAAATCTTGAAAATTAAGGGCCATTGTTCCCAATGATTGTAACCATTGGACCCCTAATACAACATCAACACCACCCATTTGGATGGAAATCATGGGACTATCTTATAAACAATCCCCCATATTAATCTTAATACTATGGAACTTCCCGGAACAATTTATGGTACCTCCATATGTAATCATTACTTGAAACTCCGGTGCTGGAAATACAAAGAAATTGAGATCTTTTGTTAATTTGTAATTGATGAAGTTATGGGTACTACCATAATCAATCAACATTGTTACTTTTTTTTCTTTTTGATGTATTATTGTATATTGAGGGTTTGTGGAGTACTGATGCCGACCAATGCATGGCAAGGTATCATTGGAGTAGTCTCTTCTAGATCTAGATCTTTTGATGGTTCTAATTCTTGATCTTCTTCCTCTTGACAGTCTATGTAGAGTAATTTCTTCTCACTATATTTATTCCTCTTACTATACTTGTTGTCACAATTGAAACATGGTCCCTTTTCTTTTCTTTCATACAATTGTTGAGGTGTCAACCTTGTCAGTAGAGTGAGTTTAGAAGAGGGAACATGGTGCTCTCTATAGTTTCTTGTGGCCACCCTTCTAGTAACCAATTTTTTGTTTTCCACTTTCCTTTCCATATTGAAAGATTGCTCTAGCGATCTAGGTTTGAAGAGATGAACTTCATGTTGAATGTTCTCCTTTAAAGTTCCCATAAAGAGATCTGACAAATTATCCTCGAGAATGTTCTTTACCCTAAGAATGAACTTTTGGAATTGTTGAATGTGATCTATAATTGGACCTTTTTCCAAATATTTATTAATTAACTAAAGAATGTATTGCTCTTAATATGACCATAATGTGATATCAATTCATCCTAAAAATGGACCAAGAGATAATATAATTATTTTTTTCTTTCACAAAGCCATTGATACCAAAAAAAATGATCATTTTCTAAATGCAAGGATGCAATATGTACATTTTGTAAGCCTGACACTTGGTGTAGATTAAATAATTTTTCTGTCTGGAATATCCATGTTATAGTATCTTTACCATCAAAGTTCCTCATATCAATATTTGGAAAGAATTAGTTAATTGGTGCCACATTGAAACCTCAATGATGTGGACCTTGAAGTGATGAATAATCATGATTCTCAGACTCAATCTTTATTTCCTCTACATTTTCATGATTTTCTTGCATTTTGATATCTCCTTTAGAGAGTTTCTCATATAGATCATTTAATATCATGGAATAAATAGTATTTTGCAATTATAACATATTCTTTTCCATATTCTCCTTATTTTCATCCATCTTCTTTTCCACCTTTCCAATCTCGGGAAAATTTTCTTCTTTTTCTTCTCGACTCATGGTTGAGATATCTAGAGGTTTAGTTCGTAAAATAAATTTTGGAGGAACCTTTGGAGCCATGTGAGATAACAATAATTCTCTTCTTTTTTCTCTTTATCACAAATTTTGAATCATCAAAAATAGAGATTTCAATCAAAAGTTATGCCAATTGTAAATTACGTACCTTTCAAACCCTTAATTTGGAGTATGTCTACATTACTTACCCTTTTATTGATATATCTCTAAATGTTTAACCCTTGTGAGTTTAAAATTTCTTCACGTAGTAATCTAATATGATTTCTTAAACTCCTGAAAATTTCACAGTCTAAACCTTCACAGAAAAAATTTATAGCACAAATACCAAAATGACTTGTTTAAGACTAATTTCAGGATTAGTAAAAATCCCCAACTTCCACAAGATATATCTCACAAATTACAATGATTCAAATTCTAAAAAATATTCCACATAAAAATCACTATGTATCCTTAGGATTTGTTGGCACAAGGCCAGACCTAGGGTTCAACGCTTCAACAACGCACCAACAAAACCCTAACTACCAGCCCTTTCGGCAACACCTGCGAAGCAGATGAAGTCTCACCCGAGGTAGAGGCAGGGGTGGTTGCAGGACTCCAGTGTTTGCAAACTTAGCTAGGACACAAATTTGTGATTACAATACTCTAACAAAGCACTTAGAAGTTATAGTTCATTAGTATTCAACCTTTATTTACAGTGCGGATAATCCCTAATAATAGAGCATCACAATATTCATCTAGATCTAATATATTCAAGTACTAAGCATATCAACATAGATCAGATCTAGCATCTTATTCACATTATTAGGCACTAAGCTATCTATTCATTTAAGCATTCATGATTTCACTAAGAATTAATCATATAACCAATAAAACAACCATAATGCACAAAACAACCACAACACAGGATATACGTGGTTCACCCCCAGCCTGGGGCTACGTCCACCAACTCTTCTTCTTGTTTATTATCTTCTGTCAATATTCTACATGCAAAAAGCCACAATATCCTACTCCACATAGGATAGGATATCTGCACACACTTCGCCAGATACTCCTTCCCCGAGCTAGGTTACAACACAAATATTTTACACAATCTCTTGCACTCACATGCACTTAGCTCTGCAAGTTCTCAAAACTGCATGCACAAAGCATTTACAACTTGCACTTAGCGCAACATCACACATATACATATCTTGCCTTAGCACTTCGCATGGTACCCAACCATTCACCACTAGCTTACATCGCTTATATATCTATTTATACATTACAAAAGGTCCTAAACATGGGTAAACCCATGGGCTGACATCCCCATACCCGTTACATAGCCCAAAACCCAAAAATACCTAAACAAGGGGCCGAGATCTCGTGATCTCTGCTTCAACTTGCGCTCTGCCTTCGATAGCCTATTGAAGTCCCAAAATAGCTCAAACATGACCAAGGATCTCCAAAACTTGGTCAAGGGCAAAAAGGCCTCCAACACTCACCTGTGACTCATCCCGAGTCACTCTGATTTGGGTAGGTCTGCCTTAAAAGCCTCGAGTTTGACTTGAGTTACTTTGACCTGTTGTTGCGCCAAGGCCTCTTGCTTGATGAACTCTTGGATAAATTCTTCGTTGACAGGTCCCTCTAAGTGTTGTTCGACTACAGTGACTACTTGTTCCAGCTTTGCTCCTCGTCCTTCAATCTCCTTGAACGGTTGGCAAGCTTCGTCCTGGACTGGCTGGAGCCTCTGAGTCACTTCCATGACTTTTCTCTATATGGTGTGGACCTGTTGTTGAGAAGTGCGTTGTTCCTGGGATCACTTCATCCTTTCAAGTGGTGACAGGAGCTTCAACTGTGCCTGTACTGTTGCTGCTTGCTGCTTTGCATCCTGGAGTTGTGATTCTAGTGTCTTCAGTTCAAGGTCTTTAGTAAGTCACTCGTAAGTCTGTGAACTTCTACTGCTAAGCTGTTGGCATTCCAAAGATAATGCTCTGATTCTCTCAATTGCACTCTAGGCAATGTCTTCTCTTTGGTCTCACACGTCTTGTGGAGTGCTTGACATTGTTTGTAGCTCTAGATTTGCTAATCTCTATTGGAGTTGTTGGATGGCTTCAACAAGCTGTGCTACTTGATGCTCCACTAGGTCTTCTGCTTTTTTCTCTAAGCCTGTCACAGAGCGAAGTGATCTGCTGACTGCTTATTTTACTCCAACCTGCTCTGCGAACAGTTGTTCTTTCTCATGATGGATCTACACCTTTTCCTCTTTAAACTTTNTCTTGTGCTTGCTTCAGGGCCACTGTGGCCTATTCTATTTCTTCCTGTGCACGACAAATGAGGGCTTCAGTCACATCGACTAGTTTGTGGAGTTGGGTATGTTCATCTCCCAACTTTATTTCTTCTGATGGAGGGGGTGTAGTGGACATTGCACGACTGGAGTGAAGGGCCTGCTGTACCCCTCACAGTTCTACTTCAATTTTTTCATACATGGTCTCTTGCTTAGCTTCATTTCTCTACAAAATATCTTTTGAATCATCTGATACAATGAAGATGACGAAGTCGAAGTCATCAAGCGTGAGTACAATCTGCAACTTGGTCTTACTAGATTTTGAATTCTTCCACGATGTGGGTTTCATGGGAGAAACCTTTTGTTTTCTTCGATGGATCAGCCTCATCAATAGGATCCCTAGGCGGTGTTACTTCGCCTTTCTTCTGCTGATATTCTTTTCCATTGTTCTCTTCTTTATCTACTTCGTCATCACCTCCTCCTCCAGGTGATATTGGAGCAATTTCTTCTGATGTACTTCTCAACTACTGGACTTATTCTGTCTTCTTCCTTCTCCTAGTTCTAGGTGTATCATGCTCTTCATGAGTGGCCTCCGGGCTGCCGATTAGTTCAGGATCAAATAGTTCTATGGGGTCAACAGGGATAAGGAGATCTACATGCCACTCCTTAGTTATTTCTTCTAGGTCCTCCTCTGTGAGTTTGTAATAACTCTATAACACTTCTTTGTGTTCGTCTCCGTGCATAGTGATGTAGATAAAATGTATTTCTACGTGGAACTTCACAAATGGTCTGAACCTATGCAAGGTGTTCGGCGTTATACAAGGGAAAACTTCAATAGCCCTCTTTAACTGCAGATAGTAGGTGTGGAACACCACGTTTGATTTCCATTGTTTTCCCATATCACTTGAATACCATAGCAAAGTGAACTTCGCGACTAAGGGTTCATATGGCTCTAGTTCAGGGAAGGTCGCGCCTTCCGACATCTCCCAAGCTATGAACACGATGAGGATCAAAAACCAACTAAAATGGAACTCATAGCCCTGATCATGAGCTTCGCGGTAGTCTTGGTCTAACTAGTTCACCAAGTATTTTGCCCAATTCATATGTAGCCCCTCCACGCATTTCCCTGCGAGGTCAACAACAAACCCTGTGACCTGCGTGGGTCTGTTCTTTCAGACTAGCTTACCAACAATCAAGAGGCAAGCAAGGCACACTATGCCATTATAGATGGAGGCTACCTTGTAGCCTCGCTTCCCCTTCTCCACATCGTTGTATGTATCTTTAATCTTCTGCGCTAGGGTGTGGTCTGCAACCTTCCCTGGGTAAAATTCTTGTGGGTCTAGTCCTTGCATGCTCAATCCGGTGATCCGATGGATCAACACCGGATCGACGGTAATGCGTCTATCTAGCCACAAATAACCACCATGGAAACTCGACAACAGGAGTTTAACGCACGCGTTAACCTCCTGGTGCCTTCCAAAATGGGGTATTTTCAACACGTTCAGGATGATGGATTGTGCGAGGTCCATAGTCCATGGTTGGGGGATTATCCTTGACTTCTTCCCATTCATCCTGGTCAAATACCTATGAGGAGAGAGCATGTTGAAGTTCTTGCGATCCCCTAGATTAAAGTCATTGATCTTTAGTGTCATGATCTTATCCAGCTGAGGCTTCCCTATGCGTATCCCCTTTGGGAGGTACGCAGTGACCAAGGTGTAGTCGAAGTCCCTGGGGACACTGTCACAATTCACCGTGTCGATTAGAGGCAGGATGTAGTTGGGCAGGATGGAAGGGATTAACTTCGCGTTTGCCAAGTCATCTTGATGCTTGGTTATTTTCTCATCTGCAGCTCGGGATGGTCCATATCCGTGAGCAGTCGACGGGGAGGCTTACACTCCTCACATCGATGAGGCTTGAAATCCTATGCACATCACTCTCTCTGCCATTAGATCGATTAAAATTTCCTCTACTGACTTTTCCACAACGATGAGCTCGTATGACATGCATGCTCAAAATCGGATATCTTAGGCTGATGAACAATTTCTCAATGCAACATAATGGATGGCAAGGTTTCAATAAGCACAGTACAATAACAGTGAGTTCTCTTGTTGGTTCAGATACAATTCGTGAAAGTGTGCTCGGCGCAACAGTCGACGGGATAAGTAGACAACGATGTAACAGATCCGCCCAACGGACAAGAAGCCTTCATCAATGTAGTTTTTTCTGTTACGACGCGGTCCCAATGGTTCGAAGGCGAGATTTATGGTCATAATTGTTGTTCTAACCGTTCGGGAACGTCAATCTAATGGTTATAATGTCTCCAATGGTCATATCGCTCCACCATGGCGATGTGTGAATATGAGTTGCTTTGATATTCCAACCAAGTTCGAATTCTGGATACCTTCCTCCTGCGAAGTCTTCTCTGGAACTTCCTGTAATTTCTCCAACTTTGCTTTCTTCTTGCTAAGATTTCTAGCCTTCTTCCATGTGATCTGCGTTACTAGGTTCCTTTTCCCATTCTGATTCTTATCTCCTCTTGGCATAGTAAATTTGCATTGTTGATGGTCTTTCGTAGGGTTCACGATCAATACTTTGTCTCTTTCTGGGGTAGGTGCTCTACTCTCTTGTACATACATGTGTTGCAGGTCTTCTTGGGTTCTTTCAAGTTCGACATCCAGTTTTCTGATCCTCAGTAGCTTTGACTGGTTTTCTTGTTCTTCTAGTAAGTGTGTTATTCTCTTAGCCATGAAGTCTCTTAGTTCTTTCTTTTTATGTTCTAGGGCTGGCTCTTCTTGTTTTTTTCGGATATGATATTTCTCAATCCAGGTTTTTCCTAGTAACGTAGAAAATGGGGCACTGTTCTCAATAAATTTAACAACCTCAAATTCTTCTTCTGTCGAAGTGCCATGAGAAGTCATAGATATCTGGGTGAGTCTTCCACATAGGGTTATCAACTTTCCTCTAAATAATCCTATTCCTCCCAATGAAGGAATCATAACAGGATTTCCTAAAATTTCCCAAGTTATTTCTATCATGATATTCACCTGTGTTTCCTCATCCAGAACACAGTCTATGTCGAAGTCTCCTATTCTTGTTTATATGCACTCTTTCTTTTTGAAGATCTCTGGTAAGTTGATGTTTCTGTGATCATTCAGGGTTTCTTTCATTTGTAGTAATACAGTCTCTGATTCTTTCTGGGGTTCTGCCATGGTCTCAGTTTCTTGACCTTTCTTAGGGTTTTCTTGTCTCATATTCATTCTTTCAACCTTAAAGCAATCATTCTAGGGAAATCCAGAACGTCGTGGTCTATAGCTTTACAACAAAGACAACTAGGTCTTCTATCAGGGCAATCCTTAGCAAGATGTCCAGGTCTTCTGCAACTGTAACAAAGAGTTAATCCTCTTTTTCTTTCAAATGATCCCCAACCTTTCCTATACTATGCACTAGGATCATAGTAGCTAACCTGCAGAAACTTCTTTCTAGGATCCTGCATCCATTTGTTAGTCCAAACATTCTTTCTATGCATAGGGATAACATATCTTTCACTATTTCTATCAGATCTACTCATATCAAACCTTCTTTCTTCTAGTTGTGCCCTAGTTTTCAGACTAGGACAAAATTCATCAAGCATACCTAGATCCATACTTTCGAAACAAAAATTTCCACTTATCTTACCTTTATCAAAGCACAAAGATTTTAGATCTTACCTCTTTAATAAAAAAAATTCACTAATCTTACCTCTTTCAGAGCACAAAGCTTTTAGATATTACCTTGTTTCTTCAGATCTGACTTTTCTTCTTAGCACAAAGATTTACAATTCAAGTAGAATACTGTGCACTAGGGAAACATATCTACGCACAAAGCTTTCTCTTTTCTTCAGTTCCCAGAAATCACAGTTTCATGTCCCGACAACGAAACCATTTTTTGGCACAGGGGCAGACCCAGGTTCAACGATTCAACAATGCACCAACAAAACCCTAACTACCAACCCTTTCAGCAACACCTGTGAAGCAGATAAAGTCTCACTTGAGGTAGAGGCAAGGGTGGTTGCAGGACTCCAGTGTCTGCAACCTTAGCTGGGACACATATCCGTGATTACAATACTCTAACAAAGAACTTAGCAGTTATATTTCATTAGTATTCATCCTTTGTTTACAGCGCGGATAAACCCTAATAACAGAGCATCGCAGTATTCATCCATATCTAATATATTCAAGTACTAAGCATATCTACATAAATCAGATCTAGCATCTTATTCACATTATTAGGCACTAAAATATCATATTCATCTAATCATTCATCATTGCACTAAGCATTAATAATATAACCAATAAAACAACCATAATGCACAAAAAAACCACAATACAAGATACACGTAGTTGACCCACAACCTGGGGCTACGTCCACCAACTCTTCGTCTTCTTTATTATCTCCTATCAATCTTCTACATGTAGAGAGCCACAAGATCCTACTCTGCATAGGACAGGAGATCTGCGCACACTTCGCTGGATCCTCCTTCTTCGAGCTAGGTTACAACACAAAGCGTTTACACAGTCTCTTACAGTCACTTGCACTTAGCTCTGCAAGTTCTCAACACTGCATGCACAAAGCATTTACAACTTGCACTTAGCACAACATTACACAATACATATCTTGCCTTAGCACTTAGCATGGTACCCAACCATTCACCACTAGCTTACATCGCCTAGCTATCTATTTATACATTACAAAAGGGCCTAAACATGGGTAAACCCATGGGCCGACATCCCCATACCCGTTACATAGCCCCAAACCCAAAAATCCCTAAACAAGGGGTCGAGATCTCGTGATCTCCGCTTCGACTTGTGCTCCACCTTCGACAGCCTGTCGAAGTCCCAAAATAGGTGAAACATGACCAAGGATCTCCAAAACTTGGTCAAGGGCCAACAGGATTCTAAAAACGTGAGAGTCTGCAACTTCACTAAAATGTTTTTATAGTGAATATAAAAGTATAGCTCGTTTGAGACTAATTTTAGGACTAGTCGAAAACCCTAAATTCAACATGAGATATCTCCAAAATATAATGAACCATATCTTGAAATGTTTACCACATGTTATTTTCTATCTTTACTCAGTATCCTAAAAATTTCACTATATAAAACGTCCCATAAAAAACTTTATAAAATAAATATTAATATGACTCATTTAAAACTGATTTTAGGATGAGTAAAAAACCCTGTATTCCATAGGCTATATCTCCAAAAGTATAACGAACCAGAACCTTAAATTTTTACCAAAAGTACTCAGATAAATCTCCTAAAAATTTCATTGTCTAAAGCATCCCCCCAAAAAATTTATAGAGAAAATTCCAAGATGACTCGTTTAAAGAAGAAAAACCCTATGACCAACGTTTTGATACGAAATGTTATGAACCAACGCCTTGATAATGATTAAAAGTCAATGAATATCAATCCACTTCAAGGGTGAAACCTTCTTTCACAATATATTCAATGTACAAGATGAGATGAGATGATCATAAGACTAGGTCTCCTTTATATATATATATATATATAGAGAGAGAGAGAGAGAGAGAGAGAGAGAGAGAGAGAGAGAGAGTACAATGAAGGGTTCTAGCCTACATACAAATATAAAAATAGAAATGTAATAATTTTTAATATCTAGGGATTAATAAGGGGTTTTATACTTAACATGAGGCTTTGTATAGGGATTAACAAAGGGACATTCTTTTAAGAATGTTTTTAATAACAAACCATTTGTGGTTGTGTCGACTCATCCACTCAATGTGCATATTGTGGAGAAATCATTTAAGGAGGTTCCAATACTAGAGGTAAAATAGGATACGGTTTCTTATCTCCTTTCATACTATGAATCATGAAATAGAGAAAGGATCATGGGGTATATCTTGTCTCCAAAGGTTTTTTTATTTTCCAATTTCACAATCTTGCTTATTATTAGAATTTTTTCGAAGAGGATCCTTGTTTCAATGGAAGAGTGAGAAGAGTGGGTCATTTTTTTACCCTAGGGTTCCCAAAATTTGATCTATCCAATAAGTTGTTACCAAAATTCATGTTTGGGTATGCCTCCCAAACCCAAAACATTCTATTGGGATTTAATAGTATTCGAATACATCAGGAATACCTTGGGAAGATATTTAAAAATATATATAGATTGGATTAATGTTGTTCTTTTTACATATGTAAATATATGTGTGTAGAGTGACATTAGTAAGGGATTATCATATAATATTATAGTTCAAAGGAAAGACTCCAAATGGAGGCATGAATTAGATTATGAAAGTAAAACATTCTAGTCGTGGATTTATTAACAAGTAGGACATTTGAAGCAATGATGTCCTCAAGCATGAGCTTATCCTAAAAGGAAAAGATGACATAAGATGAAACCCAAAGGATGGAAATCATATGGGAAATAGTTGTCAAATGATAAAGAGGAACAAAATGAAAAAAATTAGTAGACTATAGATTAAAAAAGGGTACTATTGGATGCCCATAAGTGCAGGTTGAAGAATTAATGCTCTCTACGATGGATAGAGAATAACATAAGAATACCTTGAGGGTGGTAGTTTTAAATTAATCCCCATATGGAGGAACAGAGGGACTTCATGAATCTAACAAATATAATTCCAAAAAGGAGTTGGCACGCCATACAAATATTGGGCATCTTATTTCACATACGAATCTTGACCATATGATTTTTGAATTACTATTAGTCATTATGGAACCTTCTCCAAGTGGGTGGCATGAAGTTAAAAAGAAGAAAGGGAAAAGTGGTAGGATTGAGGACTATTATTCAATGGGACATAAATGACATGTCCATTACTATGTAATATTAATTTTTTTAGTGTAGTATGCACATTAAAATTGTAGTTTCCTTTCAATCTATCAATATAAGATGACGCATTTTATTTTGAAAAAAAAATCATAAAAGGATGCATGGTATATATGTATATATATGTTTTTATGTGTGTGTATATGCATGAATATTTATATATGTGTATGGATGTGTGTGAATTATGTTCTATGTATGTATGTATACATACATGTCAATTGGGTGCAGTTCGAGCAATTGTGAGGAAAAGTGGTTTCCCTCCCCACTTAGGTTCAAATCACACTTTTTGACATGTTTGTTTTTGGCGAGCCACTTCTTGATGAGTTGTATATGATCTATTCATGAGTAGTGGGAGATTCCATGAGCATACTAAAAGAAGTTTAAAGAAAATACCTCTCCCATCAGTCCAATTTAGTTCATATTGTACAAATAATCCTCTAAGAGGCATGAAGCCTTGATAGGATTGCATTTTTTCATGTTCTCCACCATCAAACTCTCTAGTTGACGTGCAATCCAATTTGGTTGTTGGATTGCAATTGGGATGCTCTAATATAAATGGGGGGAGTTCTTTTCAAATCCACACATAGGATGTTAAAAGGTTTGATGTAGTTAGTTTTAATTACTAACATGATGGGAATTATAAGGTTGATGCGACCTCTTTTTATGACAGTGGTATCATCTCATCACTCCTTCATCTTCACTTGTGTGAGGAATTATGAATTATAGGAAGGCTCAATCACATGAGCTATGCAGGTTTAATATGAGAGATATATGTTTTCCCTTGGAATTTTCAATTTTTGGTTCTTATTCTCCTCTAGCAAAGGGCCTTTGAGGTCTTAGTTGAGTGCAACATTGGGTGAAGAAAATGGAACCCCCCCCCCCTCGCGTGTGACTTTGTCGTTTGATCATTCTATCAGTGCCTGTTTTTGTCCAGTACCTCGTATATCCTTGGTGTCTTGTTCATTGTTTCTTGCATCTCTATCGATACTTATGGCTCAAGTAACCTTGGCATATTACCATTTTTCACTAGGATGTTGTGTTCTATGTGAGCTAGGTGAATTTAAGAAAGGGATCAAGCATTGTTTTAAAGATGTGGGTGAAGCATAATGTGTCATTATTAATG
>SNQJ01S0005278.1:99549-118381 GCA_010110895.2 Picea sitchensis | reverse complement strand
ATTATACACTATGCTCCCTATATTTTTTGCAAGTGGCAATTTGGAATACTAGGATACACACTTGTAGTTTAGGTAATCACTTTTCCACTTAGGCCCCATTATATTATGTTTTAACTTCTTCTTCTTGCCTACGAATATTTTGCAAATGAGTTAAAATTTTGATATTAAACATCTTAAAATTATAAGAACCTATAAAAGAAATGTAATAATTCTCTATATAGGGTTTAATAAGGGGTTTTATACTTAACATGGGGCTTTGTATAGGTCTTAACATGACCATCCCCTTCAAACAAGTGTTGTCCTCAACATTTGACTAAATGCATGTGTTTCTACATGAAGAACTCATATTCCCATGTCGCCTCTTCCATTGGTAGGTTCTTATATTTGTCAGGGTACTAAGTAATTGATCGATTTCCCAGTCACTTAATCCTTGTTTCAAGGATTGTTTCTCGCTCTAGTATGATTTTACCTTTTTCATTAATCTTTGGTAAAATATTTTGGATTGACATCTTCTCATTGATTACTTTCTTTAAGCAAGAACCATGGAAGACTGGATGTACACACAAAGATGGAGGAAACTCAGATTTATAATCCATATTTTGAATCCTTTGCAACACCTTATAGGGGTCATAATACTTGGGTGCTTATTTGTTGTCATTTTTTTGTTCCTTGAGGTACATATATTTATATGGTTGTAGCCTCAAAAATACCCAATCCCCCACTTTAAATTCCTTTTCACTACGATGTTGATATTCTTGTTGTTTCATCCTATTTTGTGCCATAACAAAGTTTTCCTTCAATACTTTAAGAGCCTCTTTGTGGTGCCCTATGTGGTCCTCCACTTTCTGAAACTTCATAGTCCCTTTCAAGGGTTATGTGATGGAAGGAGGATGATAACCATAGAGTGACAAAAATGGGGACATTTTTTATGAAGTATGGAAGGATGTGTTGTGCCACCATTTTTCCAAGGGAAACTACTAGACCCATTGTGTTTGTTTATTAGATGCAAAGCAACGAAGACATACTTCTAGAAATTTATTCACAATCTCAGTTTCCCCATCATATTGAGGACGGTAACATGAGTTGTGATACAATTGAGTACCCAAACAAGAAAATAATTCAATCCAAAATTTTCAAGTGAAAATTGGATCCTTTTCATTTACAATAATATTGGGGAATCCATGTAGCTTTTGAATTGTTTACATGATTGTTGTGACTATTGTACTTGATTTAAAATGATGAGAAAGAGAAAAAAAATGGGCATACTTCGACAATCGATACACTACTACCATGATGACAATATTTCCTTCAGATTTGGGTAAACCTATAATAAAATCCATTAAAACTTCTCCCCAACATTGACTTGGTATAACTAATGGTTGTAGGAGACCTGGTGTCTTGATTGTATCTCCCTTATTTTGTTGGCAGACCACACATTTAGACACAAACTTTTGAGCATCAATTTTAATACCTTCCTAGAAAAAATCCTTCTTGATCCCATGGTAATTTTTCAATAACCTTGAATGTCCTCTTATAGGAGAAGTGTGCAATTCTAGAATAACCTTTTGTTTGGGTTGGGAATTCTAACATAAATATAGGTGATCATGATACCATAGAAAATCATTATTCCATACAAATTTATGTAATTAACTGGGTTCCTCTTGTAGTTGTTGAATGAGCTTGCATACCTCTTGATCATGCTTGCATTCTATCCTTGCTTCTTCCACCCAATCAATATTTCATAATAGAATTAGCACATAGTGAACCCTATGTTTCTTCTTCTTTCCTCGAAAGTGCATCTACCACAATATTATGTTTTTATTTCTTACAGATAATATCAAATTCATAACCTAGCATATTTGTAACCCATTTTTGTTTCTCTTTTGAATATAATCATTTCTCCAAGAAGTAATTCAAACTATCATGATCTATTTTTACTTTGAAGTGTTTTCCAATTAGGTAAGGTCACCATTTCTTAATTGCATGTAGTATGACCAACAATTCATTTTCATAAATCGGCTTGAGTATGTTTTTTTCCTTTAAGTTAGACACTTTCAAAGGAAAGGGGTCTTCCTTATTGCATTAAACCTGCACAAACACCATGGCCTGAGGCAACACACTACACAATAAGTTTTTTTGTGAAGTTCGATGTGGATAGGACATGAGTTGTACACATATCCTCCTTAAGTTTTTCAAAATATTTGGTTTCTTTTGAGTCAAAGAAAATTATTCCTTCTTTAAAAATGTTGTTAGAGGTGCCTATATTTGACCATAGTTATTAACAAACTTGCGGTAATAGCATGCCAATCCTAAGAATCCTCTAAGTTTCTTTAAGTTTTTTTGAATTGTTCATTCCCTCATAGATTTAATTTTGTTTGGGTCCACTTTTACACCTTCATGAGATACAATATGACCCAAACATTCCAATTCTTGAACCCCAAAAACACACTTGGAAGGATTTACATTAAGTTGTTGGTCTTCCAAAATTTGTGTTACTATATAAACATGTTGTACATGCTTTTCCTAGGATTTGTTGTAGATTAGTATATCATCAAAAAATACTAACACAAATTTTATAAGGAATGGTTTGAAAACACAATTCATTATGCTTTGAAATGTTGAAGGTGCATTAGTAAGTCCAACCGGCATAGCCAAAAACTAATAATGACTTTCATGTATTCTAAAGGTTGTTTTGGGAATGTCTTTTTGCCTCATTCTAAATTTAATAATATCTCAAACAAATATCCAACTTAGTAAATAAAATTTCTCCATGAAATTCAACTATTAATTCATCAATGAAAAGAATATGAAACTTATCTTTGATGGTCATTTTTTTGAGTTTTCTATAATCTAGATACATATTCCATGAACCATCCTTCTTCATAATCTTCACTACTGTTAAGAATTGAGCACAAACAAAACAAGACAATAAATGGAAGAAAAGGCCTTAATATATTCTATTGCACCTTGTATTGATATGATGATATGAATCTATAATACATAGATAGACTAGATCTAGATCTAAACCTCATTGACAACTAATCAATGGATCATGACAACACCTCGTGAATAGGTAAGGTTTACAACCCATATCAATGTGGTCTCGTATTTCGTAATTTTCATGGGACTCACATTCTAACACTCCCCCCCCCCAAATCACAAGTTAGAATAATTATACCAATGACAAGACAATAACTGGTATCATCTTCAATTTGAAACTTTTGAACTGAGATTTTATGAAGATATGCTTGGAAAACCACTAATATATGAATAGTTCATCTAGAAGAGAATGACTTCCATGTCTGAACATTCCCATTCTTTTGATTGATTGATTTGATTTTAGGAGACCAATTGCTATGCTGGAATTCCAAAATGTTGATTGATTGTGATATGACTTCAAATCTTGAAGCATGACTATCATCAATGATGTTTGATATTCCCCCCTGTCAGGTGCAAGGTATTGCAAGGTAATAAGTTTGTTGAAGTTGATTGAGAGGATCCAAGCATGGAATTTGGATTCCTTATGTTCTTCAATAATTCATGGTTGAATGGATCCAACATTAAGCGTTGGATTCTTTATGTGGTGGTTTTAGATGACCACTAACCAATTTAATTTTACTAATGTGGTGGTTTCGAATTACCACTAACCATTTTCACTGATATTTGAACAATGTGGTGGTTTTGGATTACCACTAACCATCTTCACTTCCCCCCTAAATGTGTTGGAGAATATATTTTTCATTAATGTGCTCCCCCTCTTGAAGGTGTTTGAGGGTTTCATTTTTATTCCATTTTTGTACAACTCAAAGTGGGCATGTGGAAAAAACCACATGTTATCTCATCCTGTGACAACCATGCTTGAAAGATACGCGTCAAGGGGATCACTTTGGACTTAATTTGAAAGAACCTATGGAATTGGATCTAGATCATCACCAAAATCATCTGGAATAGTTGTTTGAAATCTTTTTATATCATGCTCGCTTGATTTGATGTTGCACATAGGGTGTCGGGTACTACCGATCATGCACCCTAAAGTGTGATTACAATTACTAGACTTTGATTGACTCACTTATGTCCTTATTCAAATTTCGGGTAGGTCTTGGTTTTGAAAATTCAATGACTTCAAATTTTTACAATTTGACTTGTGAATAAATGATTGTTTCTCTTAATTTACAATTTGGTGCATAACATTTTACTAATTGACAAAGATGGTAATTTCTAAAAGGAATCCAATACATTTATTCGTTTCAATGACCAATGTACTTCATGAGCATGGTGTTTATCACACTAGACAACATAAGCATGAAATAACCACCATCCACAAACACAATTTGTCCTTAGACCCCCTTATTCTGATTTCAGGATAGGTATAAGAACTTTCTACTATGTTCAACTAAGGCTTCAACTTTCATAAACCATTATAAGAACACCTTGCATCTTTTTGCATTTCTAACCAAATCTTCAATACATTTTCAATATCCAAACCCTTATTTTAATTTAAAAATCCCTTAAGTAACAAACTCAAAGCTCCACTTCTTTTGACAAAATTAGGCTTTCACTTACCCTTCAACTATTTTTCTCATAAAAATGGCAATTTTCCATTCTTTTGGAAAGAATCTTAGAGAGGGATCTCAAATAGCTGGAAAACTATTGTAGATCAGATCGTTGGTGTAGATGTCAACCTTGTTCGCCTCCTTTCTCTTCAATTCATGCAAAAGGTTGATGCAAAAGAAAATCAAATATATAGTGGCCATAATATGAGCATTGATCGATCAAACAAAGGCACTAGCACTACCAGCTCGAGATCTCCTCACCGGTTAAAACCAAACTTGTTTCAATATTTCGTTTTAGGACTTATGCAATGCCATAATTGCAAAAGAAGATGATTGTGATCGAAGACACAAAATATATGGGATGCGGCATGTGATAGTTTTATTTTCAGAAAGAAAAACTCAGAAACTCAGGGAACTTGTGATCATATCTATCTTGAGCATGATCAACTCATTACAAGTGATCTGCAGTTATTTCTCTTCTTGATCAAGATTGATGAAGCTAGTTCCCGTATGTTGACGACCCATTGTCGATAAGATCTAATTGTCAACACTGAATTCGTTCATAAGGAGAGAGGAAGGAAGGTGATATATCTGTCCAACTATGCATTGGAATTTAACATTAACTCTCCATAAAAAATAAATTGTCTTCATATTCAGAACTTATATAAATCTTATTCAAGCAAACAACTCCTCTAAAGAACCATGAAAACATGGTCGAAATGTTCAGAAATCCATCAAAATATAGAGACTGTAACTAATATGTGTGATTACCAATTAGTTTAGATAACTTATCAGTGCTCCTAGGCCATTTAGAATAAATCATATGCTATGTTCCTTAAGTGGATTTAATGGATCTTTAAAAAATTGTTGTTTTAGATCTGTCCTTGAGTGATTTGGGCACTCTTTGTTCGATTCCAAAATGGATTGAATCGTTGTGTATGAAGGTTGATTTTCTTGTGTATATTTGAATGTGGATAAGTAGATAGCTTATTGATTCCACTTGAGATCTTCTAGATCCAATTGAAGGGACCTTAAAAAAACAGTGCTAATTCGAGCGATCGATTGGAATGAAGCTGCCCATATTTTAATATTGATGGATGCACTAGCCCTCGATCCTGTTCACATTATGCAATTACACAAAACCATTTGCGATGAGTGTCATTTGACCAAAACACGCAGGACAAATTACTATTATGAGAAAGATTGATGCGACTTGGATTGCCCGACATAGATCGACTAGATCATATCTCTATATAGTTTGATTTTTTTCATTCTACAAGAAGGCATCCAAGTGACTCCTCATCCATGGAATTCTTTCGAAGTGCAATGGAACATGACTTCTGACATGTTGTAACTATTACACATAGTCCAAAATCCTTGACTCTTTTTTTTGGTTGTTTGATATAAATTTTACATGTTGGTAAACTTTGTAATCAAATGAAAAGAAAAGAAATTCTTGCTAATATGAGCTCATGGATCATTATTATGAACTTGCATTCACTCTTCCATCTTCTTTACCATTACCATTGGTTACACCCCTCTTCACCATGGCTCTGATTCTATGTTAAGAATTGAGCGCAAACAAAACAAAAAAAGAAATGGGAGAAAAGGTCTTAAGCCATTCTATTGCACCTTTTATTGATATGATGATATGAATTTATAGTACATAGATAGACCAAATCTAGATCTAGACCTCATTGACAAGTCATCAATGGATCATGACAATACCTCGTGAATATTTAAGGTTTACAACTCATATCAATGTGGTCTCAAAATTCGTGATTGTCTCGGGACTCAGAGTTTAACAACTATTAGTGATGAGAAAGAACTATGGATAGGTTGAATGATGCCTACCTCTAACATTTCTTGGATCATACGATCAATCTCACTCTTCTATGCATATGGATACCTATAAGGCCTAATGTTAGGTGGTACACTTCATGGTTGCAAATGAATATCATGGTCATGATCTCGAGGAGGTGGAAGAACCTTAGGCATCTCTCCAAATACCTTGGAATGATTGTTGATAACTATTTGGAGATCCACTAGAGTAGAGGATATAGATGTTTGAATATGTAGTAAGAACAATTGTGCAATTACACCACAATGTCTCTTCTTGATTAATTTTTTCATGGTATTAGAGCTTATCACCTTACATAGTTTCCCTTGGATACCTCTAAGCTCGGTTTCCTTTCCTTACAAGGAAAATATCATGAAAAAATATTGAAAATTAAGGGCCATTGTTCCCAATGATTGTAACCATTGGAACCCTAATACAACATCAACACCACCCATTTGGATGGAAATCATGGGACTATCTTATAAACAATCCCCCATATTAATATTAATACTATGAAACTTCCATGAACAATTTATGGTACCTCCATATGTAATCATTACTTGAAATTCCGGTGCTGGAAATACAAAGAAATTGAGATCTTTTGTTAATTTGTAATTGATGAAGTTATGGGTACTACCATAATCAATCAACATTGTTACTTTTTTTTCCTTTTAATGTATCATTGTATATTGAGGGTTTGTGGAGTACTAATGCCGACCAATGCATGGCAAGGTATCATTGAAGTAGTCTCTTCTAGATCTAGATCTTTTGATGGTTCTAATTCTTGATCTTCTTCCTCTTCACGGTCTATGAAGAATAATTTCTTCTAACTACATTTATTCCTCTTACTATACTTGTTGTCACAATTGAAACATGGTCCCTTTTATTTTCTTTCATACAATTGTTAAGGTGTCAACCTTGTCAGTAGAGTGAGTTTAGAAGAGGGAACATGGTGCTCTCTATAGTTTCTTGTGGCCACCCTTCTGGTAACCAATTTTTTGTTTTCCACTTTCCTTTCCATATTGAAAGATTGCTCTAGGGATCTAGATTCGAAGAGATGAAATTCATGTTGAATGTTCTCCTTTAAAGTTCCTATAAAGAGATCTAACAAATTATCCTCGAGAATGTTCTTTACCCTGAGACCAAACTTTTGGAATTGTTGAATGTGATCTATAATTGGACCTTTTTCCAAATATTTATTAATTAACTAAAGAATGTATTGCTCTTAATATGACCATAATGTGATATCAATTCATCCTAAAAATGGACCAAGAGATAATATAATTATTTTTTTCATTCACAAAGCCATTGATACCAAAAAAATTGATCATTTTCTAAATACAAGGATGCAATATGTACATTTTGTAAGTATGACACTTGGTGTAGATTAAATAATTTTTCTGTTTGGAATATCCATTTTATAGTATCTTTACCATCAAACTTCCTCATATCAATATTTGGAATGAAGTAGTTAATTGGTGCCACATTGAAACCTCAATGATGTGGACCTTGAAGTGATGAATAATCATGATTCTCATACTCAATCTTTATTTCCTCTACATTTTCATGATTTCCTTGCATTTTGATATCTCCTTTAAAGAGTTTCTCATATAGATCATGTAATATCATGGAACAAATAGTATTTTGCAATTATAACATATTCTCTTCCATATTCTCCTTATTTTCATCCATCTTCTTTTCCACCTTTCCAATCTCGAGAAAATTTTCTTCTTTTTCTTCTCGACTCATGGTTGAGATATCTAGAGGTTTAGTTCGTAAAATAAATTTTGGAGGAACCTTTCGAGCCATGTGAGAAAACAATAATTCTCTTCTTTTTTCTCTTTATCACAAATTTTGAATCATCAAAAATAGAGATTTCAATCAAAAGTTATGCCAATTGTAAGTTATGTACCTTTCAAACCCTTAATTTGGAGTATGTCTAAATTACTTACCCTTTTATTGATATATCTCTAAATGTTTAACCCTTGTGAGTTTAAAATTTCTTCATGTAGTACTCTAATATGATTTCTTAAACTCCTGAAAATTTCACAGTCTAAACCTTCACTGATAAAATTTATAGCACAAATACCAAAATGACTTGTTTAAGACTAATTTCAGGATTAGTAAAAATCCCCAACTTCCACAAGATATATCTCACAAATTACAATGATTCAAATTCTAAAAAATATTCCACAGAAAAATCACTATGTATCCTTAGGATTTGTTGGCACAAGGCGAAACCTAGGGTTCAACGCTTCAACAATGCGCCAACAAAACCCTAACTACCAGCCCTTTTGACAACACCTGCGAAGCAGATGAAGTCTCACCCGAGGTAGAGGCAGGGGTGGTTGCAGGACTCCAGTGTTTGCAAACTTAGCTGGGACAAAGATTTGTGATTACAATACTCTAACAAAGCACTTAACAGTTATAGTTCATTAGTATTCAACCTTTATTTATAGTGTGGATAAACCCTAATAACAGAGCATCATAGTATTCATCTAGATCTAATATATTCAAGTACTAAGCATATCAACATAGATCAGATCTAGCATCTTATTCACATTACTAGGCACTAAGCTATCATATTCATATAAGTATTCATCATTTCACTAAGAATTAATCATATAACCAATAAAACAACCATAATGAACAAAACAACCACAACACAGGATATACATGGTTCACCCCCAACCTGGGTCTACGTCCACCAACTCTTCCTCTTCTTTATTATCTTCTGTCAATCTTCTACATGCAAAAAGCCACAATATCCTACTCCACATAGGACATGATATATGCACACACTTCGCCAGATCCTCCTTCCTCGAGCTAGGTTACAACACAAAGATTTTACACAATCTCTTACACTCATGTGCACTTAGCTCTGCAAGTTCTCAAAACTGCATGCACAAATAATTTACAACTTGCACTTAGCGCAACATCACATAGATACATATATTTCCTTAGCACTTCACATGGTACCCAACCATTCACCACTAGCTTACATCGCCTATCTATCTATTTATACATTACAAAATGTCCTAAACATGGGTAAACCCATGGGCTGACATCCCCATTCCCATTACATAGCCCAAAACCGAAAAATCCCTAAACAAGGGGCCAAGATCCCGTGATCTCCGCTTCAACTTGCGCTCCACCTTCAATAACCTATCGAAGTCCCAAAATAGGTCAAACATGAACAAGGATATCTAAAACTTGGTCAAGGGCCAATAGGCCTCCAACACTCACCTATGACTCATCCCGAGTCACTATGATTTGGGTAGCTCTGCCTTAAAAGTCTCGAGCTTGGCTCGAGTTACTTCGACCTATTGTTGCGCCAAGGCCTCCTGCTCGATGAACTCTTGGATAAATTCTTCGTTTACAGGTCCCTCTAAGCATTGTTTGACTACAGTGACTACTTGTTCCAGCTTTTCTCCTCGTCCTTCAATCTCCTCGAACAGTTGGCAAGCTTCGTCCTGAACTGGATGGAGCCTCTAAGTCACTTCCATGAATTTTCTCTATATGGTGTGGACCTGTTGTTGAGAAGTGCATTGTTCCTGGGATCACTTCATCCTTTCAAGTGCCGACATGAGCTTCAACTGCGCTTGTACTATCGTTGCTTGTTGCTTTGCATCCTGGAGCTGTGATTCTAGTGTCTTCATTTCAGGGTCTTTAGTAAGTCACTTGTAAGTCTGCGCACTTCTACTGCTAAGCTGTTGGAATTCCAAAGATAATGCTCTAATTATCTCAACTGCACTCTGGGTAATGTCTTCTCTTTGGTCTCGCACGTCCTATGGAGTTCTTGACATTGTTTGTAGCTCTAGATATGGTAATCTCTATTGGAGTTGTTGGATGGCTTCAGCAAGCTGTGCTACTTGATGCTCCACTGGGTCTTCTGCTTTTTTCTCTAAGCCTGTCATAGAGCAAAGTGATCTGCTGACTTCTTATTTTACTCCAACCTGCTCCGCGAGTAGTTGTTCTTTCTCATGATGGATCTACACCTTTTCCTCTTTAAACTTTGCTTGGAGGAAATCCTTCTCCTATTGCGCAACCCTGCATTGCTCTATTACTTCCTCTTGTGCTTACTTCAGGGCCACTATGGCCTATTCTATTTCTTCCTGTGCACGAAAAAGGCGGGCTTCCGTCGCATCAACTAGTTTGCAAAGTTGGGTAGGTTCATCTCCCAACTTTATTTATTCTGATGGAGGGGCACAATGGACACTGTAGGGCTGGAGTGAAGGGCCTGTTGTACCCCTCATAGTTCTACTTCAATTTTTTCATACATGGTCTCTTGCTTAGATTCATTTCTCTACAAAATATCTTTCAAAGCATCTGATACAATGAAGATGATGAAGTCAAAGTCATCAAGCATGAGTACAATCTGCAACTTGGTCTTACTAGCTTTTGAATTCTTCCACGATGTTGGTTTCGTGGGAGAAACCTTTCTTTTCTTCGATGGATCAGCCTCATCAATAGGATCCCTAGGCAGTGTTACTTCACCTTTCTTCTGTTGATCTTCTTTTCCATTGTTCTCTTCTTTATCTACTTCGTCATCAGCTCCTCCTCCAGGTGATATTGGAGCAATTTCTTCTGATGTACTACTCAGCTACTGGACTTATTCTGTCTTCTTCCTTCTCCTAGTTCTAGGTGTATCATGCTCTTCACGAGTGGCCTTTGAGCTGTCGATTAGTTCAGGATCAAACAGTTTTGCGGGGTCAACAGGGATAAGGAGATCTACATGCCACTCCTTAGTTATTTCTTCTAGGTCCTCCTCTGTGAGTTTGTAATAACTCTATAGTACTTCTTTGTGTTCGTCTCCGTGCCTAGTGATGTAGATAAAATGCCTCTCTACGTGGAACTTCACAAATGGTATGAACCTATGCAGGGTGTTCGACGTTATACAAGGGACAAATTTAATAGCCCTCTTTAACTGCAGGTAGTAGGTGTGGAACACCACGTTTGATTTCCATTGTTTTTCCATATTGCTTGAATACCATAGCAAAGTGAACTTCACGGCTAAGGGTTCATATGGCTCTTGTTCAGGGAAGGTCGTGCCTTCCGACATCTCCCAAGCTATGAAAACGACGAGGATAAAAAACCAACTAAAATGGAACTCATAGCCCTGATCATGAGCTTCACGACAGTCTTGGTCTAACTAGTTCACCAAGTATTTTTCCCAATTCATATGTAGCCCCTCCACGCATTTCCCTGCGAGGTCAACAACAAACCCTGTGACCTGCGTAGGTCTGTTCTTTCATACTAGCTTACCAAAAATCAAGTGGCAAGCAAGGCACACTATGCCATTCTATATGGAGGCTACCTTGTAGCCTCGTTTCCCCTTCTCCACATCGTTGTATGTATCTTTAATCTTCTGCGCTAGGGTGCGGTCTGTAGCCTTCCCTGGTAAAATTCTTGCGGGTCTATTTCCTGCATGCTCAATCTGGTGATTCAATGGATCAACGCTGGATCAACGGTAATGTGTCTATCTAGCCACAAATAACCACCATGGAAACTCAACAATAGGAGTTTAATGCACGCGTTAACTTCCTGGTGCCTTCCAAAATGGGGTATTTTCAACAAGTTCAGGATGATGGATTGTGCGAGGTCCATAGTCCATGGTTGGGGGATTATCCTCAACTTCTTCCCATTCATCCTGGTCAAATACCTATGAGGAGAGAGCATGCTGAAGTTCTTGCGATCCCCTAGATTAAAGTCGTTGATCTTTAGTGTCATGATCTTATCTGACTGAGGCTTCCCTATGTGTATCCCCTTTGGGAGGTACACAGTGACCAAGGTGTAGTCGAAGTCCCTGGGGACACTGTCACAATTCACCGTGTCGACTAGAGGCGGGATGTAGTCGGGCAGGATGGAAGGGATTAACTTCGCATTTGCCAAGTCATCTCGATGATTGGTTCTTTTCTCATCTGCAGCTTGGGATGGTCCATATCCGTGAGCCGTCAACGGGGAGGCTTACACTCCTCACGTCGATGAGGCTTGAACTCCTGTGCACATTCACTCTTTCTTGTTTCTATTCACTCTTTCTTTTTGAAGATCTCTGGTAAGTTGATGTTTCTATGATCATTCAGGGTTTCTTTCATTTGTAGTAATACAGTCTTTGATTCTTTTTGGGGTTCTGTCATGGTCTCAGTTTCTTGACCTTTCTCAGGGTTTTCTTGTCTCATATTCATTCTTTCAACCTTGGCAATCATTCTAGGGAAATCCAGAATGTCGTGGTCCATAGATTTACAACAAAGACAACTAGGTCTTCTGTCAGGGAAATCCTTAGCAAGATGTCCAGGTCTTTTACAACTGTAACAAAGAGTTAATCCTCTTTTTCTTTCAAATGATCCCCAACATTTCCTGTATTGTGCACTAGGATCATAGTAGCTAACCTGCAGAAACTTCTTTCTAGGATCCTGCATCCATTTGTTAGTCCAAACATTCTTTCTATGCATAGGGATAACATATCTTTCACTATTTCTACCAGATCTACTCATATCAAACCTTTTTTCTTCTAGTTGTGCCCTAGTTTTCAGACTAGGACAAAATTCATCAAACATACCTAGATCCATACTTTCGAAACAAAAATTTCCACTTATCTTACCTTTATCAAAGCACAAAGATTTAGATCTTACCTCTTTAATAAATAAAAATCACTAATCTTACCTCTTTCAAAGCACAAAGATTTTAGATCTTACCTCGTTTCTTCAGATCTGACTTTTCTTCTTAGCACAAAGATTTACAAGTCAAGTAGAATACTACGCACTAGGGAAACATATCGACGCATGGAGATTTCTCTTTTCTTCAGTTCCCAGAAATCACAGTTTCAGGTCCCGGCAACGAAACCATTTGTTGGCACAGGGGCAGACCCAGGTTCAACAGTTCAACAATGCACCAAAGAAACCCTAACTACCGACCCTTTCAGCAACACTTGCGAAGTAGATAAAGTCTCACCCGAGGTAGAGGCAGGGGTGGTTGTAGGACTCCAGTGTCTGCAACCTTAGCTGGGACACATATCCGTGATTACAGTACTCTAACAAAGAAATTAGCAGTTATATTTCATTAGTATTCATCCTTTGTTTACAGCACGGATAAACCCTAATAACAGAGCATCACAATATTCATCCTTTGTTTACAGCGCGGATAAACCCTAATAACAAAGCATCACAGTATTCATCCATATCTAATATATTCAAGTACTAAGCATATCTACATAAATCAGATCTAGCATCTTATTCACATTATTAGGCACTAAACTATCATATTCATCTAAGCATTCATCCTTGCACTAAGAATTAATCATATAACCAATAAAACAACCATAATGCACAAAAAAACCACAACACAAGATATACGTAGTTGACCCACAACTTGGGGCTACATCCACCAACTCTTCGTCTTCTTTATTATCTTCTGTCAATCTTCTACATGCAGAGAGCCACAAGATCCTAATCCGCATAGGATAGGAGATCTGCATACACTTCTCTAGATCCTCCTTCCTCGAGCTAGGTTACAACACAAAGCCTTTACATAGTCTCTTACAGTCACTTGCACTTAGCTTTGCAAGTTCTCAACACTGCATGAGCAAAGCATTTACAACTTGCACTTAGCACAACATCACACAATACATATCTTGCCTTAGCACTTAGCATGGTACCCAACCATTCACCACTAGCTTACATCACCTAGCTATCTATTTATACATTACAAAAGGGCCTAAACATGGGTAAACCCATGGGCTGACATCCCCACATCCCCATACCCGTTACATAGCCCCAAACCCAAAAATCCCTAAACAAGGGATCGAGATCTCATGATCTCCGCTTCGACTTGTACTCCACCTTCAATAGCCTATCGAAGTCCCAAAATAGGTGAAACATGACCAAGGATATCCAAAACTTGGTCAAGGGCCAACATGATTCTAAAAATGTGAGAGTCTGCAACTTCACCAAAATGTTTTTATAGTGAAAATAAAAATATAGCTCGTTTGAGACTAATTTTAGGACTAGTCAAAAACCCTAACTTCCACATGAGATATCTCCAAAATATAATGAACTATATCTTGAAATGTTTACCACATATTATTTTCTATCTTTACTCAGTATCCTAAAAATTTCACTATATAAAACGTCCCATAAAAAACTTTATAAAAGAAATATTAATATGACTCATTTAAAACTGATTTTAGGATGAGTAAAAAACCCTATATTCCATAGGCTATATCTCCAAAAGTATAACGAACCAGAACCTTAAATTTTTACCAAAAGTACTCAGATAAGTCTCCTAAAAATTTCATTGTCTAAAGCATCCCCTCAAAAAATTTATAGAGAAAATTCCAAGATGACTCGTTTGAAGAAGAAAAATCCCATGATCAATGTTTTGATATGAAATGTTATGAACCAACGCCTTGATAATGATTAAAAGTCAATGAATAACAATCCACTTCAAGGGTGAAACCTTCTTTCACAATATATTCAATGTACAAGCCTCATTTTACAACATATTCAATGTATAAGATGAGATGGGATGATCATAAGACTAGGTCTCCTTTATACATATATATATATATATATGAGAGAGAGAGAGAGAGAGAGAGAGAGAGAGAGAGAGAGAGAGTACAATGAAGGGTTCTAGCCTACATACAAATATAAAAATAGAAATGTAATAATTTTTAATATCTAGGGATTAACAAGGGGTTTTATACTTAACATGGGGCTTTGTATAGGGATTAACAAAGGGACATTCTTTTAAGAATGTATTTAATAACAAACCATTTGTGGTTGTGTCGACTCATCCACTCAATGTGTATATTGTGGAGAAATCATTTAAGGAGGTTCCAATACTAGAGGTAAAATAGGATATGGTTTCTTATCTCCTTTCATACTACGAATCATGAAATAGAGAAAGGATCATGGGGTATATCTTGTCTCCAAAGGTTTTTTTATTTTCCAATTTCACAATCTTGCTTATTATTATAATTTTTTCGAAGAGGATCCTTGTTTCAATGGAAGAGTGGGAAGAGTGGGTCATTTTTTTACCCTAGGGTTCCCAAAATTTGACCTATCCAATAAGTTGTTACCAAAATTCTTGTTTGGGTATGCCTTGCAAACCCAAAACATGCTATTGAGATTTAATAGTATTTGAATACATCATGAATACCTTGGGAAGATAGTTAAAAATATATATAGATTGGATTAATGTTGTTCTTTTTACATATGTAAATATATGTGTGTAGAGTGACATTAGTAAGGGATTATCATATAAGATTATAGTTCAAAGGAAAGACTCCAAATGGAGGCATGAATTAAATTATGAAAGTAAAACATTCTAGTCGTGGATTTATTAACAAGTAGGACATTTGAAGCAATGATGTCCTCAAGCATGAGCTTATCCTAAAAGGAAAAGAGGACATAAGATTAAACCCAAAGGATGGAAATCATATGGGAAATAGTTGTCAGATGATAAAGAGGAACAAAATGAAAAAAATTAGTAGACTATAGATTAAAAAAAGGGTACTATTGGATGCCCATAAGTGCAGGTTGAAGAATCAACGCTTTCTACGATGGATAGATAATAACATAAGAATACCTTGAGGGTGGTAATTTTAAATTAATCCCCATATGGAGGAACAAAGGGACTTCATGAATCTAACAAATATAATTCCAAAAAGGAGTTGGCACGCCATACGAATATTGGGCATCTTATTTCACATACGAATCTTGACCATATGATTTTTGAATTACTATTAGTCATTATGGAACCTTCTCCAAGTGGGTGGCATGAAGTTAAAAAGAAGAAAGGGAAAAATGGTAGGATTGAGGACTATTATTTTATGGGACATAAATGACATGTCCATTACTATGTAATATTAATTTTTTTAGTGTAGTATGCACATTAAAATTGTAGTTTCCATTCAATTTATCAATATAAGATGGCGTATTTTCTTTTGAAAAAAAAATCATAAAAGGATGCATGGTATATATGTATATATATGTTTTTATGTGTGTGTATATGCATGAATATTTATATATGTGTATGGATGTGTGTGTATTATGTTCTATGTATGTATGTATACATACATGTCAATTGGGTGTAGTTCGAGCAATTGTGAGGAAAAGTGGTTTCCCTCCCCACTTAGGTTCAAATCACACTTTTTGACATGTTTGTTTTTTGCGAGCCACTTCTTGATGAGTTGTATATGATCTATTCATGAGTAGTGGGAGATTCCATGAGCATACTAAAAGAAGTTTAAAGAAAATACCTCTCCCATTAGTCCAATTTAGTCCGTATTGTACAAATAATCCTCCAAGAGGCATGAAGCCTTGATAGGATTGCATTTTTCCATGTTATCCACCATCAAACTCTCTAGTTGATGTGCAATCCAATTTGGTTGTTGGATTGCAATTGGGATGCTCTAATATAAATGGGGGGAGTTCTTTTCAAATCCACCCATAGGATGTTAAAAGGTTTGATGTAGTCAGTTTTAATTACTAACATGATGGGAATTATAAGGTTGATGCGACCTCTTTTTATGACAGTGGTATCATCTCATCACTCCTTCATCTTCACTTGTGTGAGGAATTATGAATTGTCGGAAGGCTCAATCACATGAGCTATGCAGGTTTAATATGAGAGATATATGTCTTCCCTTGGAATTTTTAATTTTTGGTTCTTATTCTCTTCTAGCAAAGGGCCTTTGAGGTCTTAGTTGAGTGCAACATTGGGTCAAGAAAGGGGACCCCCCCTCCCCCCTCGCGCGTGACTTTGTCGTTTGATCATTCTATCAGTGCTTGTTTTTGTCCAGTACCTTGTATATCCTTGGTGTCTTGTTCATTGTTTCTTGCATCTCTATCAATACTTATGGCTCAAGTAACCTTGGCATATTACCATTTTTCACTAGAATGTTGTGTTCTATGTGAGCTAGGTGAATTTAAGAAAGGGATCAAGCATTGTTTTAAAGATGTGGGTGAAGCATAATGTGTCATTATTAATGCAAGGATTAGGTGAGAAAAATGGTAATATGAGTTTGAACAAAATATCCAACAAAAAAATGTAGCTAGGGACAATTGTGCCATTGAATCTATGAGACATGTTGTGGAATTACGAGACTAGCAAAAGGAAGTTGATGGTTTTATGGGTGTGCAATGCAGTGAGAACCTAGAGGTCTTGGTCCAAATAATCTTTCAAAAATAGAGCATGGAGTACATCATGGCCTACCTTAGAATTCTAGATAATGTGGCAAATTCCCCCTCTATTTCAACCTCTTCTTCCTCATCAAAAATTCCTTGGGCTTCCAAGGACCGACAACTCACCCCCAACCCAGAATTGGTCAAAGGAAACATTCTTCAAGATGTTGCATTCAAGGATTAGAGCAACATGGCCCAAAAAGAAAAGAAACAAGGAAGTGTTGACTAGTGGTAGTCCTCAAAAGGTCTAATAATTAATACTTTTTTATCTTGTTTTTTTGTGTTTTCTTGTATTGTTTATCTACTTTAATAATATGTTCGAAAATATAGTTGTCAAGTTAGAATAATACACCCAAGAAACATGCTTGAAATTTGCATTTTTGAACAATGGCTTTTGATAATAAAACACTTTGATAGGACAAGAAAAGATAAATGTTACAAGTAAAAAAGAGAAGAAATAATAAATAATGTTACCATTTCTTTGAAGATAATTAAAAATAACAAGAAGAACTATTCATGATTTGGATATCATTACCTAATGTTGCACTAAAAAAAACAATATACTCACCATTTCTTTGAAAATAATTAAAAATAAGAAGAAATATCCATGATTCTAATATCTTTGCCCAATGTTACACTAAAGAAAATAAAGCAATGTTACACTAAAGAAAACAAATCAATATACTCACCATTTCTTTGAAGATAATTAAAAATAACAAGAAGAAATATCCATAGTTCTCATAACTTTACCCAATGTTACACTAAATAAAATAAAGCAATAAAGCAATATACTCACTGTTGCAATTTTATAAACAATATAATATATTAATCACTTTGCCCTTTCATATTATCAATTTTATAAACAATATATTCATCATTGATAAACGATATATTCATCACTTTGCAGTTTCATATTATCAATTTTATAAACAATATATTCATCACTTTGCCCTTTCATATTATTTTTGTCATTAGTTATTTATATTTTAATTTATATATATTTTAATTTATAGTACTCACTGTTGCAATTTTATAAACAATATATTCATCACTTTGCCCTTTCATATTATTTTTGTCATTAGTTATTTATATTTTAATTTATAACTATAAAAGAATATTATTTTAGTAAAATGATTTTAATTTTATAAAATTTGATTAAAAAACATTTTAATTTATTCATAACAAAATTTTATGTTTAATATAATTTAATAGATATAAAATAAAATTTTAATACATAATAAAAATTTTATTACAAT
>SNQJ01S0005278.1:83574-99533 GCA_010110895.2 Picea sitchensis | reverse complement strand
AATTGGTTTATTTTTATTAATTTTTGAAGAGAATTTTTATTTAATTCTTAATTGATCAATATTCTTGAAAATTGATGAAGATTGATTAAACAAGTACTCTGTTTATTGAAAATATTTTTGCTTTCTGATTTAACAATTCATTTATCTTTTTTCAAACAAATATACTTTGTCTTTTATCTTTTAGAATATATTTTCATTATGATTTAACAACTTATTCATCTTTCTTCAAATATATTGTCTTTTAGAATATATCTTCATTATGATTTAACAATTTATTCATCTTTCTTCAAATAAGTATTTTGTCTTGGATAATATTTTTTTTCTTTTTAACAAATTTTTTTTTTCTTTGAAAGTCTATAACTTTTTTAATTTAATAATTTGTTTTATTTTGTTTTTTTAAGTTTTTTTTAATAATATATCACTTTTTAATTAATTAAGTAAATCTTGTTTTTATTTATTACTATGAAGGTGGAAAAGTCTATCACAACTTATTTTTTTATAATTAGTGAGGATACCCATCATTAATTGGTTAATGTGGGTTGACACAAATATTATTATTATTCAAGAAAAAACATATCATCTAAAATCACTAGTGATCTATAAGGGAGAAAACTTTCACTCTTGTTAGATATCTTTAGGTCTTGAGTGGTTAACATGTTTCTTGTATGAGTTAATAAAAAATAAAAAATAAAAATTTTGTAAGTAAGAGATTTTATATATAAAGGGCCTTCAAAATCCAGATCAGAGTTACAAAAGCTTGAAAACAAGTGTGTTGTAGTTACCGAACTGCCCCAAGAAAGGGGAAACCAGTTCAGCCAGCCGGCTAAGTCTAGTAGTTTACAGTCTAACAGTCTTAGATAAACAGAGCTAATCTAACTAGGCTACAGCTAAGAAAATAAACTAGCAAAAAGATCAGATCCCCAGAGGGGTCAGACACTTGGCAAATAACTTGGCCAGGTGGCTTGGTATGCCGCATCCCAAGGTTCCTCTTCGATGGGCATCCCTTTCCCTTCCATTTGCATGTCAGCATCCAAGTTTCCCCCTTCCAGGTTGGCAACTAGTAGAGTGACTCCGGGTGGATTGTGTGCGTGGACGCCCATAGCTGCCATAGCCCCCGTGTCCCCATGCATGGACTGCACCAATTCGCCACCTTCTGGCTGTTGCACCTGTTCATTCCTGTCGATGGGCTCTGCATGGGGCATCTCTATTACTGCTGCGGCTTCTGGAGTGTAGTGGAAAGCTCCCTAGAAGGTGGAAAGGATCTGAAGGAGAGTCGAGGTTTTCCCATCCAAAAGCTGCAGTCGGAAATGAAGGTCCTCCAATCCTTCCCGGAGCTCAAAAACCAGTCCATAGAGGATGGCCAGATTGTCCTACAGCGACGTGTCAGGGATGGAGTCGGTGGAAGAGTGCGTCCTGTGCTGGGCATTCTGAAGAAAGGGTGGTGCCTCCAAGGGTGGGAAGGAGGAGCAGGCTACCGGTGCAAAAGAAGGCCCGCTGGCTAGGGAATTCGGAGGAACTGCGGGAAATCGTGAGAGAAATCCCGACGAGCTATCAGTGATGACCAGACATTCAAACTGGGAGGCAGGTGGGGTGGAGGAGGCGAGAGGTTCCAGCTCAGCCTGCGAGGGCTGCTAGGAGTGCGTAGAGGGCGAGCCAAGGGGAGAAACAGATACACGGGGCCGAGGAGGATGCCATAGAGATCCTCTTCTTGGCCTCCCTCTTTGTCGCAACATTCTGAGCTCGCAGGGAAGGAAAAACTGAAGAGAATGTCCTGGATGGACGTGGAGAGCCTGGAGAAGTCCGAAGGCGGTGAGCACCATGAAGGATGGAAGCCAGAGTAAGCCAGGTCTAGGAAGCTGAGGGATAAGAGGGTTGGGTTGCATGCGGGGGTTAAAGTCGCCTGCAAACAGAGAAGCCATGGAGGAGACAACAAAGGGAGTCGGGCACACTAGCGTTAATGGTGCATTGGACGTCATAAAAGCAAATAAATGCATGGATTAGGCAACGGGTCTTGGCACGAGCCCGACACATGGTCCCTTGCCGCGCTGGCCTGTCCTCTCCTCCTCATCCCGCCATGTAGCCCGCACTAACACCCCATCCGGGGGAATAAAAAATAATTTTAAATCTTACTCCAAAACCAAATTATTTTGTATATTTTATCCTTAAAGAAAAAACATTTCACTTGCAATTTATTAGTTTATTGAATTTTGTTTTCTATCCTAAACATATCCTAAACGAACTCTACGATGGACTGCCATGTGACTTAAAAGGAGTGATCCAGAGTTCATTTTCACTTTATTTTTATGTAGTCATCACTCATTCCATCCATCTCCTGACTTTTCGCTCTTCTTGCGATTGGGTCTGTATTTTCACTTTTTACTTTATTTTGTGGGTTGCTATCATCTTCTCTTTAATGATAAGATTCATATTTTTCTGTCGACACTTTCACTTTATCCTTTAATTTTTATGTTACCACTGATTTCATCCGGCACTGTGCTCATTTCCTTCAGCCTATTCTAGTATTTCAGTTTCCTGTTGCATCCTCCCGTCTCCATATTTTTGGACTGTTTTGGGGACTGTTTCTTGACTCTGTTTGATGTAAAAAAAATTATACTTATATAAATTAGAGATAATTTTTTCCTGGAAAAAAAAACTCATCTTATCTCTAATGTTAAGATTGGTATTTCTTTTTTCAACATTTTATTTTATAAAGCTGTTGGATAAAGTGAAAGTTTAAACTCATCTTATCTCTGATGTTAAGTTTGGTATTTCTTTTTTCAACATTTTATTTTATAAAGTTGTTGGATAAAGTGAAAGTTTTGGCTACGGGCTCTTTTATGATTTGTTTTTATCTAAATTTGGAAATCAAATTTAAACATGAAATTCGTTCTATTTGTAGAGTTTTTTCCAATAAGTTGATTGGGGATTCTTAAAAACTCATCGACAGTTTCAACATAAAAACAAGATTCACAACGATTTTAGTTTTGTAGAGCAATTTTTAACTTTGAAATGAAAAAACCAAAAAAGGACCAATTACCATACACTTTATAACTTACCTACATATCTTCAAAACCGTAGGAAAAACACCTTCAAAATGATAAGCAAAATATGTCATTTCGAGTTTTCAGATTTCTCTAACAGAATGCTCACGAGAAACACATTAATTTTATATCTTCTTTATTTTCCATTAAAATTTTGAATTCATTTACACCGAGAAGCATACGGATATCTGCAGTCCCCACTATTTATTGAAGTGAATGTGCATGAGAGGGGTCTACAAGTTCCATCACATCATGCGATGCCAATTATAAAAGGGGTAGGATAACTCGCACTGAAAACCACTTTTGGGTAGAAATACCATTTACAGTATGGTCAAGAATTATATTTCATTATATTTTTAATATGATTCAGGTTTTGCTAATAGTGGAGCTTCGTCTATTTTCTTTAGGTGGTCAATAGAAACATTAACCATGATGTTTAGCCAAATTTGGTTTTAAGGCATTTTAAGTTAGATCAAGTTGGAGTTGTATGCCCGACATTTATATCACATTTTTTTTTTAGCAAAGAACTTAAAATTTGAATAACAAAAAATCCATGGTTGGCTTAATGATTTAGTTTATATGGAAACATTCGAACTCCTCGTTATAAGGTTATGGTCCAAAAAGAATCATCCTTAACCAAATTGTAGATTTGGGTTAGGCTAGGCCTTCCGATTACCCAAATCCACACTCGGGTTAAGCTCAAGTCTCATGATATGACGAGAATACTACAAGATTTCATTACAAAATTCCAAGCAAACTTTCATCTAATTCTATGTAGCAATAGTAAGGTCGTCATAGCATTTACGTATTTAGAAGGGTTTTCTCTTCAATATGGAAGACGAAGTGCAAGTTACAATTCTTCCTAGGACACGAGACCTAGTAGGTTGGTTCGTTCGATTACTTCTAGTTATTTTATTGCTCTTGTGGGATATCCAAAAGGCATTGAAGAGGAGGGCTATTTGTATCCCAGTACAAGATCTTGCTATCAACTCCATTATTATCCAAGTCCTTTCTTTTATTGATTATTCATGTATCAATATATATTCACACATTGACTAGAATAAAAAAGAGGTGGTGGTCATTTTGGAAAAGAATTAGGTGGTAATTGATAGAATAATGTTGATGACATGTGTACTCATTACCTATTTGCTTCCCTGAATGACCCATACATGCTCGATGACCGAGGGGATCAATCTTACAATATTGAGATTGAGTTTAGGGCTCAATATTTCCTTCGAGCTTCAGTCCCTTTCTCATTCTCCTTCTCCTCATTCTAATAATCTATGTTCAAGAGGGCCTCAGAGAGTTTGGTCCATAGTGCATTGCACTATCCTATATATTAGCACTCTAAATTTAGTTTGGTTGATGATCTACGCGGTCATGATGGGAAAGCATTCATAAGATCATGTCTTAGAAGATTCCTTTAGCACTTTCATGTTGATTTATGGTTTGTACATGGGAATACATGGTTTCCCAATGCCATGTCTAGTAGGTTCTTCTTCTTAGCATCCTTCTTAAGGTTTTTTAGATTTATCTCTAGATGTAGCTTCCAATGATTATCTTTGCTGTGACTATTGATATTGCAGTGGTTGTTTGGATCCTTGGACTGATGCGCAGTGGATGCTATTTTCTTGTCTTTTCCTTTCCACTTCTTCTTCCCCTTCTTGGAAGCATATTGGTGGTCTTTCTATTTAGAACCACTTGGATGCCCTTTTTTATGGCCTATGTTCTCCAAGTATTTTTCTTGCACACATTCCTCATCAATGGTCCTTGGTTTGAAGAGCATCACTTTCTTTCAAAAATGATTATGTACATCAACCATATACTTGAGGAGTATGTTTGGGTTTTTGGGAGAGATACCAAACATAATCACCATCTTCATGAAATCAATGGTGTACTCTTGAACACTCTGCCCTTGCCTCTACTTGAAGTGATGCCAACGGATCCACTAATCCTCTGCATACCCAATAGGGTAGAATTTGGATTTGACGAGGGTTTTAAACACCTACCACTTAGTCAATGGTGGATCACCCTCCAACCTAAGTGTCTTTGTGTGGATTTCCCAACATGTTAGTGCATAGCCCTCTAGTTTCAATCAGAAAAATGAAATTTTCTACTCTTCATTTATATTATGGACATTGAAATACACTTCTAATTGTTTCAACTAGTGATTCAACTTAACAACATCGGTCTCACCATGATAGAGCTTGATATCTACTTCCTCTTGCATTTTAAACAAAGGTTGTGAAGGAGCGATGGTATTGGAACTTGGTTGCTCTTTCTCGGGCTCTTTTTTTATTCCTTTTCTAGGTCTTCACTATCTCCTAGTTGTTGAGTTATTATATTCTTTACAGTGAAAGAATAGTCATTCGATTGTCTAGTTGAGGTGGATCGAATCACTGGTAAGTTGACCAACGCGTTAAGTTGAGTCGATGGTTAATTCTAAGGTCGAAGTGACCGACTAAGAAGTCAAAGTCAATGTAATCAATGGGAATTCAAAATTTTAATCGAAAAGAGGCTAGTGGCAGCCAACTAGAGGTCAACTATAACATAATCTCAAGATTCACGAGACTTCAACCAATCTTCTATGTGGATCTGTAACCATTTTTGGGTGCCACGATTTTGGGTTTTGCATGTTGTAATGCCTATAAATAAGGCATGTTGTAATTGTATTAGATGGATGTTCATGTTGATGTTCTCATTGATGTTCTTGGGCATGTATATGCAAGTCGAATTGGTTGCAGGGTTGCTCTTGTGTAAAACAAGAGAGTATGATGGTGATTGTGTCTTAGGTGTAGACCAAGGTTAGTCATGTAACTCTTTATTCGATGAATGAATAAGACAACAAGAGAGAAAGACGCTCAAACAATGTTGGTTTTCCTAGTTTTGGGTTTCTAGGGTAAAATCCCTATGTACTGTGTGTTTGCCATTTTTTTCTACTTAAATATATCTTCGCTTTCCTGGTTGGTTTAGTGTGAGTCTTTATTTCTCATCATTTGGTATCATATCCTATATCCTTCTTTGTACAAGTCATATCAAAGAAAGATAGAGTAGATCTTGGATCTGAGCTAAACCTAGGTCCAATGGGAGTTGTAGGTTATACATCTTTAAATTTGTATTTAAAAGAATGGTAAGTAGTTCTAGGATAGAGGTTGCAAAAAATTTAGTGGCCAAAATTTTGAGCTTTGGAAACTTAAAATTGAAGATCTCCTTGTAGATTGAGAACAATGAGAAACGATATTCCCATGAACCATTCTAACGGTTATGTTGAGGGAAGAATGGGAGAAACTTGAGAGAAGGACATGGAGTATGATTCGACTATGTCACACAGATTCGATCTTGATGAATGTCTCGGGTGAAGACTCTATAAAGAAACTGTGGGAAAATTTGGGAAGCTTGTATCAGTCGAAATCCTTGGTAAACAAGTTGTTCAAGTGGAAGAAACTGTATCTTCTGAGGATGAGTGATGGGAGCTCAGTAACAGAGCATCTAAATGAATTCAATATTGTAATAAGCCAATTATTGTTCATTGATATTAAAATCACTCAGGAGGAAAAATGCATTATCATGTTATGTTCTTTGCCAAACTCTTGGGATAGCTTAGTCGTGGCTATATGTAGTAATTCAAACATATAACACTTGAAAAAGTGGTTGCATCTCTACTGTCAGAATAAATGAGATAGAAGCTCATGGAAGGATTGACCAAAGATGCCTTGATGGTGAGAGGTCAACCAATCGACAAAGATAAAGGAAAATTCTCCAATAGAAAGTCTAAGTTGAAGGGTATATCTAAATCATTTGTTCAGTCGATGAAAATATGATGGAAACATGGTAAATTTGTGCATTACAAGAGACATTGAAAATCAAAGGCAACAAATGTTAGTACAAGATCCAACGAGAAGAAGTAGACTAAGAGAAATATTTCTCTAGATAAAGGAGACGATGTGTATATGGAGTCGACTAGTACATAGTTGGATCATGATGTTTGGTTGATCGACTGAAGAAAATCCTTTCATATGACACCTCAAAAAACATGGTTTTGTGAATATGAGAGATATGAAATGGGAGATGTGTTCTTAGGGGGCGAATCGACAACCAAAATTGTTGGACGAGGAAGAATCTGACTAATACTGCAATATGGGAGGAGTAGAACCCTTCCAGGTTTGCTATATATTCTAAATTTGGAAAGAAATATGATATCTATTAGAAAAATGAGTGATGTAGGTGTGCACACTTTATTTCAAAAGGATATGTGAAAATTGTTCAGAGGTGTGATGGTATTAATGTAAGGAGTTTGGATTCGAAACCTATACAAGTTGTTAGAGAATGTCGACTCATCTAGATGCAACAATATTATTGTTCCCAATGTCGACCTGACTTCAAATTGACATGAATTCAACTCAACAAGACTTCACTCGGGTTGAGTTGATATAAATTGACTCGATTGTTCTTCGTCAAGTTGACCCAACCATGTTATGGCACTAGAGGGTGAGACACATTGACATAAAGGGACTTCAATCTATGCACAAAAAAGGTATCATCAAAGGTTTTCCTAATTGTAATTTGGAAGTCAATTTTGGTGAAAATTGCATGTATGGAAAATAAAATCAGGTTAGGTTTCCATCTAGAGTGACAAGGATAAAGGGGATTATGGAATTAATTCATAGTGACGTGTTTGGGCCTATACCACTCCTTTCACTTGGTGGATCCTTATATTATGTTTCCTTCATAGATTTTTTTTTCCAGGAAGACATGGATATATTTCCCGAGGAAGAAATCATAGGTTTTTGAGAAATTCAAAGAGTTTAAATCTCTTGTGGAAAACCAAACAGATAAGAAAATCAAGGTGTTGAGAACTGACAATGGTGGTGAATTTCGTGGAAAGGATTTTGAGCCATTTTGTAAGTAGTGTGGCGTAGCATGTCAAAATAACACACCATATACCCCACCAAAAAATGGATTAGTTGAAATAATGAATGAGATGTTGATGGACAAGGCAAAGAGAATTCTCAGTGGTGCAAGGCACACACAAGAATTATGCATAGAGACAGTTGAGACAAAAAAATATTTGGTAAATAGGTCTCCTTCATCAATGCTAGTGAGCTCGAATCCACATCAGGTATGGCTTGGTAAGAATCCTTCACTTTCACATCTCAAAGTATTTGGTTATTATGCATTTATGCATGTTCCAAAGGAAACGAAGAACAAATTATACAATCCATAAGTCAAGTGTATTTTCATTGGGTACAAGGATGGAATGAAAGAATATAAGCTTTAGGATCCTGTATCAAAGAAAACAATATATAGTCGAGATGTAGTCTTCATGGAAGTTGGTGGTACTTCCAAGTCTCAAGTGGTTCAAATGGAAAAATAACTAGATAATTTGGTGTTTGAATTGAGGAATGAAGAAGATGATTTAGATGATTCGATGGAATGACCAACTACGGTCGTGAGGAGATATGAATGAGTAAGACAATCAACTTAAAGGTATAGTTTGCCTAATTTCCATTTTTCATTTGTGTTATATGCCACTAATGAGGATCCCAAGTCGGTTAGGGAGGCAATCGACTCGATAGAGGGTAAACTATGGAAGGACGTCGTGGTAGAACAAATGGAATCCTTATAAAAAAATGATACATGGGATTTGGTCAATCTACCTAATGGATTAAAACTCATCAGTAGCAAGTGGGTGTTCAAGAAAAAGATGAACGTAGCAAGTCAAGTTGAGAAATTCAAATCTTGAATGGTAGTGAAAGGATATTCCCAAGTCAATGGAGTAGACTTCAGTGAGATTTTTTCCCCTATTGAAAAACTAACTTTCATTAGAGTACTAATGTCTCTAGTTGTAACATTTGATATTGAAATAGAGAAAATGGATGTGAATACAACATTCCTACATGGGGACCTAGAAGAAGAAATCTACATGAAACAAATTGAAGGATTTGCAGTAAAAGGAAAGAAAGAGCTAGTATGCAAGTTGAAAAGATTAATTTATGGTCTAAATAAATCACCAAGGATGTGGTACCATAATTTTTCCACCTACATTCTTAGTTTGGTATTTTTGACAAGCAAGGCCAATCACTATGTATATTCTAAGGAAGAAGGGGATGATTTCATATATGTAGTGTTTTATGTCGACAACATGTTGCTAATTGGAAACAACATGAATTCTATATAAAGGAGGTGAAGAAGCAATTTTCCTCCAAGTTCGACATGAAGGATCTCGATGCAACGAAATTCATTCTAGGAATGGAGATCAAGAGAGATAAGACAACTAGAAATATTTGGTTGAGTCATAGAAAGTACATTGAAACAATTTTGAAGTGTTTCAACATGCGGGATTGCAAACAAGTCAAGGTACCAATTCCTGTGGGAGAAAAAATAATCATTGAATAGTGTCCAAACACACATGAAGAAATAGAGGACATGGAACATGTTCCCTATGCTAATTCTATTGGTTAAATAATGTATGTGATGTTATAGACTCGACCAAATATTTCTCATACAGTGGGATTATTGAGTAGATACATGTCGACGCCTAGGAAAGAGCACTATATAGTTGTCAAAAGAGTGTTCCACTAATAAACTTGGCACATTTTCTGACAACTTTCCAACGAATGCACATATATATTTTAATGAATCCAATTCCATAGGTTTATTGAAGGAATTTCTGTAACACCCCTATTTCTCCTTGTCTATAAATATAAGCATTATTATGACAAACTATATACATATATGTTATGTACCCAAGAAAAAACAATAGGCCTTGATTTATTTTTGTACTGTATATATTTGATTTTAATATAACAAAGAATTGTTGAGTTACTGTTGAAGGGATGGCCTTCACAGGTTACGATGTCATGAAAGGAATGGGAAAGAGTGAGTTAATTACTTATTTAAATGAATCTTCTATAAAATACCATGTTTAATTAAAAATGGTGTAGACATGAATTGTCCCCAACCCTGAAAAATTGATTATCATTCAAGATATTAGTTGGAACAGTTTCTTTGGAAGTTAAAGAAGGATGGGAAATGTACATTAAAAAAAAACTTCTCTCATGATCCTTGAAGCCCTCAGAGAGAAGATAGGAAAAGAGGGCGTAGAGACAAAGGAAAAAGGAAACACACATGGATGGGGATAGGCTGAGAGTAGTTGGATATTGAGAAGAGAAGTTGCAGAGACTTCGTAAAAAATATTGCAAACATCCTCTCATGAAATTGTACCCTAGCTTGGGGGTGGTTGGTTGTAGTAGCGCACAGTGCAACCCTGCTTATGGTTTGGTGGAGAGTGGTCTACCCTACAATAGTAGCTAGAGTATATCAGAAATTGTAAATAAGTAACTTGTATTTATCTATGTATTAAATTGAATGCATGAATGTATTTGATAATTTGTACGATGATGTTTGATGTGAATACCCAAATGGTGAGCTTGTTTTAACCTTCCTAGTGATGGTATTTTGTTTACATATAATACATATGTATGAGAAGTCCTATATTTGAATTTTCGAGCAGTCTTTATCCTTAGTGAAATAACTATAATTATAGTTTGTGCTAAGCATGGGAGATGGATGATTAAGGAAAGGATATAAACATAGAGAGGTGTGTGAACAAGTAAATAACCCATATTCTAGTATAATATGGAGTGGAGAGATATCCTTGCTCGATGTATATACTGTCACATTTTATTTTATTTTATGTAAATACTCATATTTGTGTTTGTTTGTGTACCTATGCATCATGGTGTCAAGACCCTGGGTGAATGAAGGTACTCTTTGGACCTTGATAAGGGCTCTCAAGAACTTAGAAACCCTATAGGAGAACGTGAAGGAAAACCCTCATGAAAATGACTAAGTCTAGACTTGGACTGTGAATCTAGTGGAGGAACCCTAATTCACTTTGGAGGATTGTGGCCATAGATTTGGAACAATGATTAAATCTAGGCCTTTAATCATGATGGAGTCAAGATGAGATCTCCACTATTGATATGGAAGCTCAGAGAGATCTTGACCCTCCATCAACACTGAGTGTGAAGCCTGCAAAGTATGCACTCCGAGCTCAACGAGGGTCATCGATCTGTCAGAGGGTACTCATGGATAATTCTATACCTTTAGATCTGTTTTGGTCAATATGGTTGGAGTCTCATAGTTGGAATGGCCTCGGATGTCGAGGTGGAGGTAGTCTGAAAAGGGGATTTGGAGGGATGATCTAGGTCATCCATTGGGGTGAGATCCATGGTACACTTCCATTGTAGATCATTGTGGGTCTCATTTGATGAGACCAACTGATGAGATGATTTCATAACGACATATCTTGCTGACCAATATTTCCACTGTGTACATGGGGAGCACGTGTCGACCAGTGATTGAAGGAAGGACCAAGGGGGGGACCCCTATCATACCCCATGCCCTTAGGGAATCAACCTTATCTATCGACCATTGGATCTAGGGATGGGAATATATCCACTGTCGATTGGAGGTTTTAGTAGTTGGAGAGAACCATCTTCAAGTTCAAAATGGAACTCCAACAGAGGATACTCTGAGTCGTGATCTAGTTTGTCGATCCATTGAGAAATAAATTAGAGAGATTGAGATCGATCATCGTAGTGGAGTAGTCGAGGTTATTTATACCACTGAGATGAACATATCTCGAAGACATGAATCTGATGAAGTAATCCTTATAGACGAGGGAAGGAAAAAGGTGTCGTCACCTTGTTGACGTGGTTAACATCACCCCTCCAATTCACTGAGGATAGGGGTAACCACCTGAATTATTAATATGAGTACTTATGTGGTGATGTGTGTGTCACGTCAAGTGTATGTGAAGGTCCATGTGTCGATCATGGATTGAGCCACGTGTGTCATCAATGTGTCATGGGGTGACATGTGTCTCCCTAGGAATGGCCCGATACCAAGAGTCATATGTGAAGGCGGCTAGGATACTTGTGGAAATATGCCCTAGAAATCTATCGTTAGATATCTAGTGAAGAGATCTCGACTATCCTTCATAGAGTATCTTTCGAGGTAAGTTATGAAGACATACTCCAATGGAGGAGGTACGAGAGGAAGATTTGACCATCAATCTATTGAATACAAAGGAGCTATGAGGAGACTATCTAACCATTGATCGATCGAGGATGAAGGAGCTCCGAGGAGAGATCCTAGCCATTCATCACAATTAAATTTTAGAGTGGGTCGAGGTGAGATAATCCGAGGAAGAATCTTTGAGAAGGAAATATGATCATCGAATCTAATGGGATGGAGGAGTTCTTAGGGGGATTTTTACCATTCATCGCTAGATTCTTTGCGTAACGAAAAAAATATTTTCACTCCGAGGGAGGAGCTCCAAGACATGATCCTGACCATCGATATGTTAGGATAGGAGAAGTCCCAAGAGGAGATATGATCCATTCTTCATAAGGGGTAAATCATAATTTATCACGAGGATACACTTCAAGGAAGGTGCACTAAGTTGTAAATCTAACTGTAGATCTATCAAGGATGGGGGAGCTCTGAGGGGAGATCATGTTTGTCTATTGTGATGAACTTTCAGTTTTGATTAGGAAATACATCCAAAGGAGAGAGATCTGAGGAGACACACTGACCATCTATCTATCAGAACTGGATGAGCTCCAAGAATGGATCTTGGTCATTCATCATAAGGCACCTTTTGGGGTGGATTATGGAGATGTACCCTGCGGGGATGCTCCCATATAGAACCATGATGGTGAAGTACTGTGAAAGAAAGGTTTGATAGAGCATGGGTAGAGATATGACATAGCCAATTCCACATATGTGCCACCAAGTGTGACACATATATTATAGGGCCACGTTAGTGCTACATTGGATAAATGTTGATGATAGGGTACCACGTGGATGACACGTGGCAACGAAGTGACCCAAACTTTTAAAGGCCATAAATTTTGATCTAGAACTTGGATTTGAACGAAATCATAGTCGTTGGAAATAACTTGATGAGAAAAATACAATGGTGTCATTGAAAAGAAAGTTTGGAGTCCTTTAAGGATAATGAAATTTTATTACCCCATTCCCTTAAATGCTACCTAGGGGGCTGGGTGTGTTACAAAGTGGTATCATAGAAGAACACTACACTTGACCTTCTTGGGATAACTACAAGAGTAAAAATGAAATTTATTAGAAGGTTATAAGGGGGAGGGAACACTGACCTACCCTATTCATGAGGGCCTACTAATGCCCAGTCATGTGACTGAGTGCTTGGTTCTCTGAATGCGTCACCACTTTCTTACCAAGTGGTATATTTTTTTTGTGGTAGAAGTGAAAGGTCGGTAGGTGATAATAAAACCAACCTCGAGAGTGCCACCATGGATTTATCAACTTCCATGTGTCTCATAGTGGAGCTTCCAAAACCACCACCGTGGAATAAGCCTCTTATTAATACACGTTTAACTTGAGCTGACACTTGAAATCTAGATTGTTGATCTTTTAGCGTAAACCCTGACTACATTCATGGTATATATTGATGAGGATTGTTGATTTGACTGTGATCAACAATGACGATTAAAAACTTAACCACCAGGTATGTGACCACAAAGACTACGACCAATGATGGATCTTGGTCGACTTATTTATCTAACGATCTTTGAGTCTCAATTTTACTCGATATGTGAAATTCAATGGAATTTGTTGTGCAGACAATTAACACCTGAGATCTACAAAATGATAATGTCCCTGTGGAAACATATGTGGGGATTTATTTTAAACCTTAATTACTGGAAAGAGGAACAAAATTATAATGTTTCTTCTACATGATTAAATATGTACTTTATGTTGCTATTATTTAATAAATTCTTGAAGTGAAATTTCAGTTTACAAATATTTCTTTTACCTATGTTGTTTATAAGTTAAGGACAAATAAACTAATAGAAAATTTCTGATCATCAGCACTTAACCAATCAGTGACTTCCCATACAAGCTATAATTGAAAGGATGGTGACCCACCATGAATGGGGAGAGAGTTCCCATATCAAAGAAGAAGAATTTCATGAACGAAGAGTGGTAGAAACTCCTCCAACCAAAGACTATGAGAAGTCTCATGGAAGAATTGCAAATATTTAAGGCTAAGAATGAAACGATAATGAAGGAGAAAGAAAAATAGATTGAAATAAATCCAGTCTTGTTGCAAATCCTGTCAGACATACAAAGGAAGTTGCAACATGTGCCAACAATGAATATCATGGAAGGGCACTAGCTCGAGAAAACCCAGATTCTTCTTGAGATACAGGGGCACAAACCTAAAAGAAGCACTGAAAGAAGAAAAAACCCATGAAGGCTCATCATGGAGCCAAGAAATATGCCAAAACCAAAGACTCATCAGAGAATTCATTTAGTGAAGGAGTAGAAAGCTCCAAGGAACTATCTAATAGTGAGACCGATTCGCATTCTGAGAAGAGAGGAAAGAAGAGGAAGCACTCCAAGGGAAGTAACCCTGAAGAATTTAAGAAATCCAAGACACATACTTTAGATGGGGAAATTAAAAATGGGGAATAGGCAGAAGCTTGGATGCTTATCTTGAAGAAGTATTTCAGATTTCATAACTACTATGAGAACCTGAAAGCCTGAATAACTATATTTAATTTGAATGGAATTGCCTCTAAATGGTGGGGAAACCTTATAAATGTAAAAGGAATCTGAGAAAAGGAGTTGTATTGGAATAAATTTGGGAAATGCTTCAAGAATAAGTACTTGTTTGAGAGGTACTATGATGAAAAGATGAAGTAATTCTACGAACTCAAACTAGGAAAAATCACTATAGTTGAATATATCAAAATTGTTTTGGAATTGATGAGGTATGTGCCCTACATAAAGGATGAAAAGGTGAAGATGAAACTATTTTTTAGTGGGCTTCCTCAATATTTCCAGAAAAGGATTGAATTTGATTAACCTAATACCTTAGAATATGCCATTTGGAAGGCTAGATATTGTTATGAGAAACTCAGCAACAAAGAAAAACACCCCAAGGAATGGAAGAATAAAAGTAATACGGGATTCAAGAAGAAGGAGGTTAAACCTTCAAGGTTTAAGAATTATGGGAAGGGTTCTAGGATAAGATTAGCCACAAAAAATGTGACTCAACAAAACTTTCCATCTTAAAGTGGAAATAAAACTTTTGGATCATCCCCGAGAAGGACTAAAAGTATGAAGAAGGAACCATTGAAATGCTAGGATTGTGGAGAAGAGAATCTACAGAGGGATTTCCCTCATAGGAATCCATGTAGTAAGGGAATCTAAAACATCCAAGAGGCTACCACTGTTGATGATGTGGCCAGGAGTATGCCAAAAAATCATGAAGCTTTGTGAAATAAGCAAGAAGACCACCAAGCCTCAGTGGTGGAAATGGACAACAATATTATTTCTATTCTGATTGACCCTAGTTATAATCTAAGTTATATTTCTCCTCAAGCCATTGGGAAGTGTAAATTACAACAAGCAAAACATGCTAAACCATGGCTGGTACAACTAGCCATTGTAACAAAAAGAAAGGAAATAAAGGTCATAACAAAATGCCAAATCATTATTGTTATCGGACTAATCGGTAGGTGCGGACACTAACTGAACTCCCTAGATCCACCTAGATCTAGAACAAAACACACCAGAACATGATGCTTTCCTTAAGTTTTAGATATTGAATTTATTAACTAAAGAGGGATGAGTGACATACCATTTAAATGTCGCTTCCTCTCGTCATCACCATCCTAGCTCCATTCCAACGCTCATACAATGATGAACCTGCAAAAGAATGCAACAAACCAAAGTGATAGTAATAACATAAACTCAATATAAACCTATGTATGTGATCAAGGAATCATACAATAAAACACAACAAGATTTATAGGAAAGAATCATATTACTGTATCATATTAAATGTGAAATAGAGATTAC
>SNQJ01S0005278.1:61506-76680 GCA_010110895.2 Picea sitchensis | reverse complement strand
TACAATAAAACACAACAAGCTTTATAGGAAAGAATCATATCACTGTATCATATTAAATGTGAAAGAGAGATTACAACCATGGCCTTGATGTCATAAGGTCCCTTCCAACTGTCCTTCATTGCCCACACACTTCTACTCAAATAATTCTAAGAGCATAGATCTGATACTACTCACAATCTATCTTGACAAAAGCAAAACTCAAAGACACTCCAACCAAGCTGATAATTCCAAGCCAAATCCAACTTAGCCAATTCCAAAATCTCCAAGCTAACCAAAGCTAACTTTATCCATGAGAACTTCTCTCCTTTTATAAGATAAAGAGGATAAGGTGAGGAGGTTAGGATGATCCCACTAAATCATGAAAGCGAGCAAGATCCAAACCATTCAGATGCCACCTCACCATACAAGTTTCTCCTTCTAGAAGATTCGAGAAAACGCTTGTTTTTCCCACGTGTAGGCATTCTCGCACCCTACCTATAGAGCAACCTGTGAACATATCGCACCCTAGCTATGGTGAAACCTGCGAGAATCAAGCATTCTCGCACCCTGCCTATATAGCAACCTGCGAACTTCCTTTTTAACAAGGTTTTTACAAGGGAAAATGCAACTTCTTTTCTTAGGAAAGTTCTTCTCCCTTCTCTCTTCAGGAACTCAGGCCACTGACCCCTTTGAAGGAAAAAAATAGGTTTATATCATTAACGGTCATAGGGATGACTAAAATAATGTGTAACAATTATGAATGGGTTTTCTACCCAAGCCACCTTACACATCCTTCCTATAGGATGATATTACACGTTGATTGGCATAGATTGGTTGGCTTCCCATAAATTCAAGTTGTACTATTATAATAAAACCTTACAATGTGAAGATGATAGAGGGAAGAAAATAACTCTATAGGGAATCCAAAATCCTATCTCAGTGAGATAGATATTATCCATCAAAATGAAGAATTATTGCAGGAAGGGATGCCCTTTGTATGCAATACAAGTATTGAAATCCATTGAGGACCAAAAACCAAGCCTAGAAGACCACCCTATACTAGAAGACTATAGAGATGTGTTTCCTGAAAAGGAACTAGGTTTACCTCCAAGGAGAGATATTGATTTCTCAATAGATCTTGTACATAGAGCAATACCAATGTCTAGAGCACCCTATAGGATAAGTACCCCAGACCTAGTTGAGGTCAAACTGTAGTTGAAAGAAATGTTAGACAAGGGTTACATTCGACCTAGTGTGTCTCTTTGGGGAGAACCAATCTTGTTTGTAAAGAATAACGATGGCACACTCAAGGAATAAGGATGGCATCAAGAAAAAAATGCCATTCTTTGTTCCATAAACGTTCTAATATGTCATTCTTTATTCAATATAAATTTCATTCCTTATTTCGTAAATTCTCTATACACCATTATAATGATGCAGCATGAAGTCAAGAGGGAAAAGTGATGTTTTTTCTTATGATGGCGATTCTAGTTGTGGGGGTGATGGGGGTTTTTATGGTGAGGGGGGTTGTTCAATGATTATTGTGGTGGATGCAGTGGTGTCTGGTTTAGGGTCATAAGTGACGTGAATCACTCTCTACGCAACTTGGGTGGCGGATCTGGTATGCGGTAAAGATGACGATATCGATTGTGGATTCAACGAATTAACATGGGAAACCCCTATCCGAGGCTTTGTGGGTGTGACATCTCTTATGAAAGAAACATCAAGGATGTCATTAACATCCTTACCTGAGATACATCTTGCTCTGGAAGTTGCGGAAACACTGGAAGTGTTCTCTTCTTGTGCTCCAAAGGTATCTCATCCTCCTCCATATTAGAGTTTGATGGCATCTCGACCTTCTTCTTCTTTGTTGTTGGTGTTCTTGGACCAGAACTCGACCTGACTACTTCTTCTTGTCCTCTTTTATTTATGATCTCCAGGGGTAAAAGATGGTGCATCCCCGACTTGTGTGGGTTGTGCTTCACTCCTAGCCATGACATGACCTCCTTGTCAAAGGCCTCTTCCTCTAGGTAGAACGACAACATCTGGGAGTGAAAGTCTTCTGCCTTGACATGCCTTGGCTAGACAAACATATGGTGATGGTTCATGATGAATGAAATGTTACACATGTTCATATTCAGAAATTCCCATGGTATGCGCAAGCTCTGAGTTGCGTCTATTAGCCCGTTGTACCACTTCAGGAATGCGACATTGTTGAATTCTGTAATTTTTTTAGTCCGACCTTGAATGTCAATGTTCAAACATCTTTTCCAGGTGACCCTTGTCTATCGGTGATAATGTTCTACCTGGGGTTGACGTCCAATTTCACATGGAAAATACAACCAGCAAGTACCCATATGTAAATATTCCTCCCTTCTCCTATGCCTCCTTGCAAGATACCATAATTTCTTCTACAAGGTAACTACACCAATTGAACACAAATCCATTAGTGCACAAATCTGCCACTGATAGGGCATATAATGTGCATTCACCTTTGTAATATGAACGCATTACCTTGCTAGAAATTACATAGCAAGAGTTCCTACCTATCTCTGGTAAAATGGGGTCAATCTTGGAAGTGCGCCCCCCGCTTTCTTTATGGAACTTCTCATACAAGTTGGGCTTGCCCTTTTTTTCCCCATTCTTACTCGAGCCTTGAAACCCTTTCAACACATACTCACCTTCGAGCGATAATGTAGTAAGTTGATGGATATACTCCGCATGAATTGGGTACTTTATATCGAGCCATAGGATCTTGTCATGTACTCGACTGATGAGGAATTGGTACACCTCACAACCTCACCTGAAGTGTCGAACACTGGTAAATCTCTGAGATTCATGATGCTAGAGTTGAAAAAATTAATGAGTTTTAGTTTTGGGATGAACTCCATCCCTCCCATTATATTTAGAGCCAAGTCCTAGAATACACTAAAGTTCATTAGTGGGAACAAGACATAATTTGTTAGGTCTACGTTGAGAAGCTTCACCTGCTCAATCTTTCCCTTGAGATTTCCCACGATCTCGACCTGAGGATCACATGGCTCATCCAACAATACATCTTTGGAAACTGAACTACTACTTCATGTAGTTCTCGACATAGTGACTCTGGATTTCCAAAATACTTCGACAGGATAATTGGGATTCTAGATCACGACTGAGGGTTGAGGGATTGCACAACCATTACTAAAATTTGGAAATCAAAAGGCACAAAGTTCTCTCTGGGAAACAATAAATATTACACTGAGTTCACACAACCTTATACTCAAGCTTAGCTAGAAATTTATGTAATAACTGCTAAGGCCACTCATCATTAATCCTATCAACGCCATTGGAAGCTCAGTTGTCCAACAAGATTGTTAACGGGGTAAATCTATCGAGTGATTATGGAATTTAATGAACAAGTTGGTCAGAGACGTGGCCAACTTCAGACCTTACCATTTGAATGGATGAGAATCCTGGTGTGAATACTTATGGAATCTTTGCGTATCACAGATTTATGGTCTAACAGAGTTCAGACGGGTTACTGTAGCGGTCATCAAGGATATGAATGGACTTTGTTCATGTGGCACATGGACTAGGATTGCGTTCATATTTTCCATCCTCCGACCACAATGGGGTCCCCGTCACATTTTTTTAGCACTGAGAGTAACAACCTAGTGTATGTGATCAAAGACCTACAAAAATTCTTCAACAAAAGGATGACATCTTCATTTGACTTTACTTCAGTCTCGTGGGACTAGTTTTTGTATTTATCACAAACCCTAACTTTCAACAAGCATAACTCCATACCTGTAATGAATAAAGGTTTGAAACTTGTACACAATATTCTTCAATATATTCTTTGAAATTAATCCAAGTTTCACTCCTTGAATCATCCATTAAAGTGAGTTATAGTGAAAATGAAAAACTTTTTTGAATGTTGTCTTATTCTAGAGAGAAAACGTGTAGAGCATACCATGCGTTGAATATATCTAGTTATAAAAATCACAAAAAACATATCAAGGAATGTACTCTTTCTATTAAAACTGGTCTCACTGAATGTGCATCCTCTATGAATAAGTTATGACTATTTTTCTTAGAACCTTTGTTTGAGACTAGTTTTCGGACTAACCTAAAACCCTATCTTCCACATAGTGTATCTACACAAATAAAATGACCTAGAAGTTGAAATATTTACTACAGGTACCATGATATGTATTCTAAAATTCCTCCACATTTCACTATCTGAATCATTCTAGAAAAAAAAAGTTAAAGAGAAAATGGTAAGATGACCTTTAAATAACATACCTTAGAAGACATCATCACAAGACTTCATCATCCCTAGGAATTTTCCCCTTCTCTTCATATTCCCTCTAAAATTTTCCTCAGATATCCTTTCTTAGCTCGGATAAAAATAACTTGAGTTGATGTAACAAATGAAATTTTCCTCAGATATCCTTTCTTAGGTAGGGCCAACATGAACCAAATAAAATTCAAAATAATTTTTGATGATTATTCCATTGGGGTCAACTTTACCAACAATATCCTTAATATTTATTTTAATATTCATTACAATTGGGTCGAATTGTAACTTCTTGTTTGCAACAAATTTTTTTCTTTTAACTAATTTTGGTCAGACTTGTCACTTCTTGTTACAATTGTTTAGGGCTTCTTAACCATACTTCAGGGATTTCATCTTCAAGAGGGTATATCTCCTCAACCGTGAGGAACCATGTGGAGTACCACCTACCGTTGGAAATAGAATGATGAGGAATATCCATCTATGAGATATTTAAATGCATTAGTAGATTTCATCATCCTCTTTTTCCTCAAACAACTTCATGCTTCATGAAAAAATCTATGGGATTCTTGTAGATTTCTTCAAATCATCTTCCTATGAGGACCATGCTTAAATATACACCATCAAGGTACCACTTTGGGGACTTCTTCAATTATATCCATTGCTTCTAGAGGATTTTATACTTCTTCTAACTTTGACATCAATGACAACCAATTTTCCAACAATCTCCCCCTTTGGCATTGATGGAAACACTCATGATCTCCATGTGACCAATGCTCCCCCTGTCTTCATGGTTTTTTCTTTCTCTCCCCCTTTGAAATCAATGGAAAAGGGTAAACCCCCTGACAGTATACCTTCTTCTGACAATATATTTCCCAGTATTCATGCTTTTGAATTTTATTTCATGCTATTATTATGTCTCTCCTCCGATGATTTTTGTCCATTGGTTCTTCCTGGTGATGTAAAACATTAACATACAAAAAAATCATTCATCAATGATATAATCATTCAAAAATATACTCTTCAGAGTTTAACTTTTCCTGGTGATTTATCTTCTCATGTCTTCTTTCAAAAATTGCATGTAGATCACTGTGGGGTAGAAAATACTCTATGTTTCTGTTGAAGATAATCAAATGTCTCTCTTAGGAGAGGTTTGGTGAAGATATATGCAATATTTTCCTTTTTCCTAATGTACTCCAAATTGATATTATCTTTTGTAACTTGTTCCCATAGAAAGTGAAACTTGATCGAAATATTTTTGGTCTTGGAATTCATCACTATATTATTGGAGACACTTATAGCATGGGTATTGTCACAGAGTAGAGAGATGGGGTCATCATATTTTACTTGTATGTCTTGCATTGTTTGCTTCATCTAGAGAACCCGAGTACAACATATTGTTGCTGCAATATATTCTACTTACGTTGAAGACAATGATACTAAGAAATTCTTTTTACTTAACCAAGAGACCGGACTGTCATGTAAGTAGAAGGTTTCTGCACTAGTACTTCTTCGATCAACAATGCTTCTTGCCCAATTTGCATCTGCATAGGCAACCATAGTCAACTCATTCCCTTTTGGATACCATAATCCAAACTCCGTTGTTCCTTTAAGATATATGAATATTCATTTTACTACCATCACATGAGTCTCCTTTGGTGCTACTTGAAATATGTCAACCTGTCCAACTTATTGCATTACATATGGTCTTGAGGCTATTACATAGAGTAAGATGGAAATAATTGATATATGCAATATTTGATCTTCTTCTTTATATTCAACATCTTTACTCAACTTGAAATTAGTCTCCATAAGAGTACTTACGGGTTTGCAATCTTCCATTCCAAACTTCATCAATATTTATTTGATTTACTTGGTATGGGAAATGAAAATACCATCATCCAACTGAGATATCCGAAGTCTCAAAAAGAAAGTCAATTCACCAAGTAGTGACATTTCAAACTCATTATGAATTTCTTGGTAAAACGTCTTACTCATCCTATCATCATCACTTCCAAAGATAATGTCATCTACAAATATTTCAAGGATAAGTATGTTGTCCCTATCAACCTTTACATAGACATTTCTATGTGCATTACACTTTCTGAATCCTTTTTGTTGTAAATACTTGTCCAACCTTGAATAACAGGCTCAAGGGGATTTTTTAAGTCCATACCAATATTTCTTTAATATGTAAATGAAATACTCTATTTCCAACAGTAGAAACCCTTCTAGATGTTCAATGTAAACTTCTCCTTTTAATTCACCATTTAGAAATGTTGATTTTACATCCATCTGATATACTTGATTCTCTTGGAACATGCATAAGCCAAGATCATTCTGATTGCTTCCATTCTAGAAAAAGGGGAAATTTTTTCTTTAAAATCTACTACAACTTCAACTTGAGCATATCCTTTTCATACTAACCTTGCCTTGTTTCTGGTTACATGCCCATCTTCATTTAGTTTGTTTTGTACCAATTACGTTTTTTTCCTTAGGTCTTGGAACTAGTTCCCATGTTTCATTCTTCTCTATTTAATATAGTTCTTCTTCCATGGCATTGATCCAATGTTCATCATTGTTGGATTCCTCAAATATCTTGGGTTCAAATCTGGATAACAGTCATGGGTGTCTATGTTTTGGTGTACATACCTGTCTTCTTCCTCTAGTGTCTATTCCTTCATTTGTATCTCCAATAATTTGTTCTGGTGGATGATTTTTCTGACCTCAGCAGTTAGGTTCCCTCGAGGGCATCAGAAAGTTGTGCTGGTAATTTTTTTCTTGTTTTAATTTTGTCTTCTTCTCTTCTTCTTCTTGTTGGTGTTCTTCTTCTTATAGCTCTTCTTATTTTAGTTCTTCTTCTACATCCCTCTCTTTATAATTTTTTCTTTCCTCTTTGATCTTCGACACATTTGTTTAATCAATATTTATATTTATGCTTTCCACTATCTTGTTGAATCTTAGGTTGTAACATTTGTATTCTTTCCTTTTTCTTGAGTATCCAACCAATATGCCTTTATCAACTCAAGAATCAAAATTTCCCACTCTGTCATATTCTCTTTTTATGTAGCATTTTCTTCCAAATACTCTAAAATGATTGACGTTTGTTGATCTTCCATTCCATAACTCATATGGAGTTTTGTCACTATTACTTTTGAGAATTCCTCTATTTGGAACTTAGTTATTGAATTGACTATATGTGTACCAAAAGTAGTTGATTTCAAAGAGTTGGTCCTTTGGTGTGCTAAAAAATTTGACACCGAAAGAAACGTTTTTCAGATATAAGGGAAACCATTGATCTCTTTAGCACCTTCAGTGCTCAAGATAATGTTGAGACTTCTTGACCCTAATTGAGACTTCTTGGCCCTACTCTAACATTAAAAAATGCCAAATCTAATGATTTTCTTAAGGCTCACAAGGGAGGAATGGAGTTCTTTGAAATATTTCTTACAAGCCCAACTAGTGACGCCAGTGCTACACAGGTTGAGGTATGCTACTTAAAATATCCATATAAATAATTCTCCTAGCCATTTTCCAGACTAATTTGACAGATGTCCAAGACCTTATTGCTAAAGTATATTGCATATATTCTTTATCATTCAATTCATAAAAATGTAGTAATTGAATAGGTTGGGATTATTTGAAATGAGATTTCATTATAGTTGGGAAGCCTTAGGAAGACCAAGAACTTTTTCATGACTATTATAGAAAATTTTGAAACACTCCATGAATCTTTCTTTGATGGCCTTCCATTTCCCTATGTAGACTCACATTACCCCATTTTTTTCACTTTAGAGATAAAAATATAAAAATTTGTCCATATATGTGGTCCCTAGTTAGACAACTTGTGTATACGAAGGTTATCCCATTGCAACTCGTGTACATCGGGTTTTGTGCTCAAAACATAAAAATATGTCGGGTTTCCATGCCATGTCACGAGATCCATGATCTTTGAACCTCCATATACTGGAAATGCTCTGACCCGACCCTTCAATTCCCTTTTGGAGGCTATAAATTGAGCCATATACAAGCCTTGAACACACACATCATTGAGAGCAAAGACACTCTAGAGAAATTTCACTTCTAATTGAGTATTCATCCCTTTGTAATTGAAAGTCCAAACTCCTTATTTTCAGCCCCCAAGCTCTTCCTATCTTGATATGGAGAACCTCATTGAATCCTACTACTTCTGAGCTTGCCTTTGTGGAGGATTGAAGTGGTGGAGGCCCAACTAGAGGGACTTGGTTTCTCGGTTCCGATATGTTTTGTTACATAAGTTTGTCACCTATGTAATTTTGTTGATTACATTAATAGAAAAACTCTTTTCTCATCCAATTATATGTCGCAAATATTTAAATTATTTTCCATGGGCATATTTGTTATACATGTTAATGGATTATTGTACTTTATACATTAACTTTCTATATAATTTATATATGATTGTATATCTTGATTGTTGAGGACAAGTTGCAAGCATCAAGCATTTAGTCATGAGCTTAGTTTAGGTCTTCTTTAGACGCCTGGAAGAGGTAGGCTCTTAGCCTTCTCTTTTTAGCATTTCTATTTATCTAGTATACTTGAGTTTAGAGTTGATTTCTAGGTGTCGTTCCATCTGTTGTGGTTTACCCCTTGCCATAGAGATTTTCCTCATAACAAAATTGGCGACTCCATTGGGGAAGATCTCCCTTTTGGGGTATTGGATGGTTTTTCTCCTTCATTTCGCTTTGTTTTTCTGAGTTTTTGTGTCGCTTGTTGCTTAGAAACCTTTAGTTTTCTTTAGATATGAGTTTCTTGGCCTAAACATTTCCCTAGCAGTGTCATCTTTGGCATATGCAGATTTTCCCTTGACAGTCGTGTATATACGTAAGTTGTTAGTTCTTAGGGTGTGTACGTATTCATTTGTTCCCTGAACATTCATGTACATTATTTTTTGAGTCTGTTTGGCTAAGTTTAGTGTTTGCTGGGAAAGTTTGCTAGTTTTTGAGACTTCTTGGGTCCCTGTCTTGACTGTTGAGTGCCTACAGGGTGATAGGAAGCCACTTTATTGGTGAATATTTTGGGAAAACTCATTTTGTGTCAATTTTCTCATTTTGTTGTCCTTGCATTCTAGTTTGTTTAGTCTCTTCTTAGTGTCTTGATTGGCTTGTCTCTTTGTGCTTGAAGTAGGGTCTTCTTGGAGGTTATTTATTCAGTCCATGAATTTTCATTTCGATATATTGAAAATACAAAAACATTTTTCTCTTTTCATTTTATCTAGAGAATTTTCACTTTTGGATGCATTACATTAGTTTTTGAATGTTAGGAAAGATTGCACTTCATTGAAATTTTAGCGATTTCTTTCATATAACAACATTTAGAGGCATACCATATCTTTGAAAATCAAGACTAGTCATTAGCAGTGCTTTTATATTTACTTATTTTATTCTAAGTCGTCATACAATCAGTTTCATGATCACACCTCTTGAGTAAGAAGAAACCATTAAAATTAACATTGAATGTTTTAAAATTGATTCGAAACAATTTATTTTTCAGGGTACACAAACAAGTATAGGACCTAGGGCCTTGGAATAGGATTTTGTGAGTAAAATTCTCCAAGGCTATAAAACTCAACTTATGCGTCTGGCTAGGGAGTGGTGAAACCTATTGTGTAATTGGTGTCCTCAAAAGCCTCCACTCACACTGGAGTTAAGAACAAGGTCACATGAAGTTGGTTGCAAAGATAGCCCTCTAATACCTTCCTAGTGTGAGAGACATTTTTGGGGATTCTATTCGTATCTGGAGGTTTTGCTAGTGCCTTCACCTCCTTGAGAGGCCATGCTTTCAAGATTTAGAGCTTTTCTACCTTGCCCATATGGTGGATCGGACCCGTGACTGCTTGCCCGGGCATTGGTTATACCATTGTGACCATAGTTGCTTGACCTAGGTATCCACTTAGGTTGCTTGCAGAGGTTATTCTGCAAGTACCCTAAGTCAGATAGGGATCGGAAAACACATAGAATTTATGGAGAATTTTCTCTCTCGAGGAATATGATCGACTATGTTGTGAAGCCCGTGGGGGTCCATATAACCAATTTTGTTACCTCCACTCTATTGTTCAAGATTCTCATCCCCTCCTAGGTGAGGCATACCTTCTTTAGATCAAGAGGTCCATGTCATCCATTCTCTCTTGTTTGTGTGCATTTGGATTCTAGATTTATTTAGGAGTGTTCTCTTTGTATATTATTTTTCCTTAGGATTTTTCTTTGCGTCACGAGTCTTGAGTCATCGTGGAGTGAGAGTAGCCCCCTCATCGATCTCGCTTTCTGTTGAATATATTACCACAGTTTGGTTTGATACCGAGCCGCCTCCTAGAAGGAATAGACTTAATAAATTTCATATGTACATATCCACTGCTCAAGCTCATGATCATCCCATTATGAGTACCGTTTCCACTCTAATATCCGTTATGGCTGGTGGAACCCCTATGACTCCATCAGTTAGCTCTAATCAGTTCATGGGGTCAACTTAGTCCATGGGGATGTATCCTTTTATATTTTTGAATAGTATGACTTCGTCAACATCGATATCTATTCCCCCTGACACCTTCTTCACAAGTATACATTGTTATAGTACTCAATCGATGCCTCTAGCCTCTAATCCTTATTCTTTTGGTATTTAGAATGTGACTTCACACATGTCGTCCTCCTTTCTGACACCCAATGTATATGCTAGTTTTGGGTCGAGGGGCATGTTTCCTCCTTATAATCCTTTCTTGTTTGATGGGGGGATTATCCCTTAGTCATTTTCTATAGTGGAGGGTATGGAATGGACATATGGGTGGTGTTTCTACTTCATATATCTTGTCTGTCTACTTGTCATTCTCAATGCCTTTTCCTGCAAATTCTTATTTTATGAAAAATCATCCTCCAACCTTTGATATTACATCGAGGTGGGCTCAATTTTCTAACATGAGAAAACCCATGCATGGATTTCCTTTGTTAGGGGGAAATGGATATCCTCACACGAATAATCTGTATCATATTTCTTTCTCCTTGCAAGAGTTCCCATATGGGATGATACATTCACAACCTTTCATGAAACCAACCTCTACTAGTCATGTTGGGGATTGGTCAACAACCTCTGTGATTCATTTTGAAGAAAAGAAACCAACCGCTGTGAGTCATCCTGAGGGAAAGAAACCAGCTATTGAAAGTCATGCTGGGGGCACGAATCTAATCACTACTAGTCACATTGCAAAAACATCACCAACCTCTATAAGTCCTATTGGAGATCAACTACTATCCTCTGCAATTCATGCTAGGAGCATGTGACCAACCACTACAAGTCATGATGGGGGAATTGACATTATTGATAAGCATAGACATAAAGAACATAAGCCCAATTTTATTTATATACTTTGCAAATGAGGTCAAACCAGATGCACCGGTGCCACTAATAATATATCTCATCATGACATGGTTAAATAAAAACATTTGCATACCATTGTAGGATTATTTCAAAAAATATATGTTGGTGCAATCCATAGTATACTGACGCATTGGGGGCACCGTTGCTCTAAAGGGATCACCGTGTTAGGTTTTTATTTTTTAAATAATCAGTGTCCTACGTAACATCGGATGCATCGATGTATCAAACAATATATATGTCAGTGTGATCGATAGTAACTGGACGCACAGTTCACACCTGTGCTCTAAAAGGGTGCACCATTTTTTAGGTTATTGTAAAAAATATTATCTAGTGTGCTACGTAAATCTTGAAGCACCAATGAATTCAGTCATCAAGCGCACCGGGACAGGGTTTAATAAAACAAATACCTGCCGTAAAATTTATTTTTACCATTTTCAGTGTGTAGGGCTCAAAAGCACCAGTGCCACTTTTTCCTCTCTGAAGCACCTTGTCGTCCATTCTCCCCTTGCTTGCCTTCCTTCCGCCTGTTCGTGTGTGTGTTTCTTTCGAATTTTTCCAAATGATGACATAATTTGTTTTTTTTTACTACGTTCCAACCATGCCTCTCCGACAACAAATTTCCAGGAGATATATTTGTTTCTTTATAACTTAAGTTTTCGCTGGATTAAAATTTAAAATTGAGTTAATTTTTCACTATTTAATATATATATAGATGTTTGGCTCACACTGCGGTCGGTGCACCCTAGAAATTTGCAGGGTGCATTGCAACATAATGTTAAATTCCTTGACGGTGCGTAGTTAAACAGGAACGCATTGGCGCATCCATTTATTGATGCACCATGTAAAATTATTTAGTTATTCAGCGGTGCATCACAGTACCTCTAATGCAACGATCTGTTACGATACATGACTCACCACAAATATTAGATATCTTATTTTACGCAATGTGTTTGTAAGTGTGCGCATCAAAGAACTCATGTTTACAAACACACATCTATAAAACAATGGCATTTTGTCGCGGTGCGCCCTATAAATTCTCTGTGTGCACAGCTAGAGGTGTGAGTCAAACAACTTTAACGCACTACTCGAAACAATTAGATAAAAAATTGCAAAGTTTTGTACTAATCAATTTTTAAAAATTGGTGGGGAGGTGCTTCACCGTTACTGAAATGCACTGGTGCATTTAAGGAATATATACGCACCGCCTTAACTAATTTAAAAAAAATATATTGTACAGTGCATTAGGATTTTAATTTATTTTTATTTTAAGAAATGCATAAGGTAGTCGTAACGCTCTAGTGGGGCAGTGCATCAATTTTTAAAAATTGGTGGGGTGCTGCATATTTGTTACTTAAATGCATCGGTGCATATAAGGAACGTATACACACCGCCTTAACTAATTTTTAAAAAATTGTTTTACATTGGGTTAGGATTTTAATTTGTTTTAATTTGAAGCGGTGCATAGGATAATCGTAATGCATCGGGGTGTGGGTTTACCTGATTGCACTGGTGCAATAGGGTTATACAACAAACCACATAACATACTATATATTTTTTTATATGGTGCATTAGTTTACACTGGTGCACCGCTCACAAGTTATGTACGCACAATGGGCGATGCTTTACTATTTTTCAGGCGCACCGATTATGAAATTTACTTATTTTTTGAAGGAAGTTATTTTTCCTTATTTATAAATAAATTATTGATGTATGATTTAGGTTGATGTATTTCATATGTTCATCATGCAGAGACATGAGTGAAGAGAGCAATAACATCAACATGATTAGATTGTGGACCTATACAATGTTGTACAGGAATGGGAGGCGAGGGAGATGGAGAGGGATTTGTACCCTCTCCCTATTACTGCAGCGACTCATGTTCTCTTGAGGAATGTAGGCCTCCTTAAGTACCATGAAGAGGCTACATCCCTAAAGGGACACTCTGGGTTGTTGGTTCATCTAATTCGTTGATGGGATGTCCATAGACAAGCTTTCCATGTGGGTTTGGATCAGTGGTACCATCCCACTAAGGAGGATATTTACTTTATCATTGGGCTATCCAGGAGAGGGGAGGATTTTTTCTAGTTCCCAGAGGTCCCAGTAGGTGTTGTAGTAGAGATTCATCTCATGTACTCTAAGCGATATATTGGGGTTGATGTACTATCCCCAACTGGTTTTTTGGTGTCTGGTGGACAGTTGTGAATCACCTCTTTCAGTGTAGAGGAAGTTAGGTGCATATCACTGTTAGTGAAGACTATAACACACTTTACTAGTGATGGGAAACCCATTAGTTATCCTCTTTTGTATTATTTTTATTCATTGGTACATAGGACATGGTCTATCATATGGTCTACCATTTTTTTGCAGCATTTTTGTATAGCGCTAGACATATGGCGTGTTATGATACATGGGAGGTTGAACTTCCCTTTTTCCTCGGAGTTGTTTTTCTTATTTTTTGAGAGGTTTCCGGAGACGAGGCTGAGTTTTTTCCATCATCCTGCTAGACTGAGGACTCATGTGAGGATGCACATGTGGGGGGAGATTATTCCTAAGAGGGTCCAGCCGAAGTTTCCTACCAGGATTTCCCCAAACACACTAGGGTACTAGGAAATCAGGTGGATCACATGTTTTTCATGGTGTCGTGTCCTTATGCGGGTTTAGATTGGTGAGGATGCAAGATCATTCTCTTCACACCAGATGAGCCACCAGATGATAGAGGTAATATTAATGTTTTTTTAAAATTAATCTAGTTTCATTTTATTGTCTTACTTAATTAGAATAAAATTAATTCTAACACGTTATTTAACTTGTTTTAGTAATTGTTTTAATGAATATGTGTAATTATTGTTGTGTACAATATATTTTTTTATATATTGGCACTTTCATTGGGGATGTGCCTCCTCCCCCAACAGATGATGATGAGGAGATGATGCTTGAGGCTGCAACGGGTCAGGTTTCTTGTGTGCATATACCTGGTGGCATGTGCCATAGGCCAGATACACGATTTAGGTTGGAGTTAGTTGACTGACTCTGTGCACTTTTGACTGAGGTGGGAGTCTTCCTTGTGTTGATGTGTGACATCATGGTAGATCCTATTCTCTTGGAGATTTGGAGGGATACGTTGTGTGATTTGATGCCTCTTATGCGTCATATCATCGAAGCTACCAAGATACTAGGAATGAGGAGGGATCTTGATGATAAGCACAACTCACCTTACAATATGGCTCGTTCTTCCAGTACCCCATCGATTGATGAGGGTGGTCATGATCCCTATCCACATCCTCCTCCTCCTCCTTCACCTCATCCATATAATGAGTAGGAAACACATATTTATCCTCCTATTTCACCTCACCTAGATGAGAAGGAAGGACCTATTCATCATCATCCTCTTTCACCTCACCTAGATGAGAAAGCATGACCTATTCCTCCACCGCTTATTTCTGGTCAGAGAGTTGACCAACCACTTCCTCCTGACCGTCCATCATCTTCTCTACAGACCGTGCCTCCAT
>SNQJ01S0005278.1:30557-51921 GCA_010110895.2 Picea sitchensis | reverse complement strand
TGTCAACATATCTTCAAAAAGGTTATACTATTAAACATGCATATCAACCATATTATTACTTCTAATATCAACATAGATTATTAGGATAAATAAGAAACTATGTAAATTAAAATATTACCATTCAATATCTAAACATGTTGCAACTAAAAAAATATTGTATGTCGCTGCATATATATATATAATTAAATAACTCATGCATGGATTAAAATATTCACAACTCAAATGCTCAAGCAAGGAATTACAATGCAAATCTTAAAATTATTTCCCTAAGAGATATAAGGATCAAAATCATATCACTAAGAAAAATGCTTTATACAAGTGCTTGAGTGTGTCCAAGGGTAAGGGGATTGTTAATAAATGGATAAATGTCACCTTCTATACACATCAACATTCTTAGTACGCCATTGCTACTATTCTCTTTTTTAGGTCTCAATGATTCTATAACATGTTGGTAAAGGGTCAAACATATAACATCTTTATGCCCTTTTGAACATGATAATAATTATTACGACTTTATCATGATAATAATTATTGAAATTTTATATAATTAAACATGCAACGACATATAAATATGTTCAAATAACAATATAAAATTATATTTCAATCAATCATTCCATGCAATCACAAATAATTTGAAAGACAAACACATTACTCATCAAACTGACTGTTAACCAACTAAAATTATTCAAAGATTTGTTATAATTTACTTAACATTTCCTCTGTCAGAACATGAATGAAAAAAAATATAATTAGTGAAATACAGATAACAAAAATATACAACAATAGTATTAATGATGAAATAAAACATGTACATATCACTCTTTTTTGTCATCACCCTCATTATCTTCCTCACTTGGCATGATAACATCGTTGTTCTAAAAAATATGTTTTCATATAGGGTCATGTATTAATACAAACCACCAATCCCTATCCAACACATATGGGTAAAAAAACACTTGGTTGCAGTGTTTTGGGAAAAAATAAGGCTCCTTAGCTTCATCTCACATCTTTATAGAGTTGATACATATCAGCCCACTATCGTGATGTTCCTTTACATTATTCCAATAAAAGGTGTCCCACCACTTGCACCTAAAAATAACACATTGGAAAGAAGAGAAGTCCACTCAAATGATCTCTTGTATCTTTCCAACATAACCTAAGGTCCCCCGTATTAGGTTTTGATCATGGTGGCTAGCACGACTATATTGGTAGAACTTGACTTCCACTCTGCACTCGTGTGTCATGCATCCATCATCGACATTCTCTATGAAAAAATGATGTCCATATTCCCATATTGATGGGAACAAATGCACCTATAAAAATTTGAATAAATCACAGTTTCATTTGTCTAATAAGCCAATCAATAAAATACAAAATATAGATGTTACAATTCAAAGGTGAATTATGAAGTTAAAATTGTACACAAAGATATGATTACCAAGTTGTTGCACCCAATCCCTATGTTTAGTGCATCCTCTTCAGCACATGCGTAACGACCGAATGCACCATATTTCTCTTTGAATTGGTCAGCAACCCAACTATTGGGGCATATCATTGGCATATTTTCTTTTAAATGATTAGGATAAGGCATGTTTCTACCATTCAACTATCTAAATTATTTCCTGTCACTATCCCATTTCCTGCTCTTATGTTTGTACAATGTGACCCACGGCTGTGTTGCCTCCAAATTGTAAAGAATGAATTTATTGATGGCATCAATTTTTGAATATATATATATATATATATATATATATATATATATATCCATGAAATCAAACCAACATATAGTACATATCAAATCAGAATATGCATTATGAATTTCAGTGTGAATAATTACTATGTAGAAATTTGACAAACGATAAGTCACTTACTCTTTATCAAGCGCCTTTTTCCATTCATTTGGAGAATCTCCCCTTCTCTTTTGTATTCATCCCATTCTTCATCCCAAATCATTGCACCTAGTGTGTTGTCGATCTACTTGATGTACTCACCATCATAATAGAAATAATCATATGATATGTACCCATATGCCATAGACCCCTCCGGTTTTTCCCTTTGTCTAACAAATCCTTTCAATTTCTTCATGTACCTCTCTAAGAAGAACATCCAATGATAGGACACCACTCTAACTGATTCAACCTCATCTACTAGGTGAATTAGAAGATGAACCTTCAAGTCCATGAAACTTGTCAAAAGTTCCTTATAAAAAATACAAATAATATTAGCTATCTCTTGACGACACCGTGGAATTATAGCCATATGAATCTCCTTTCATGTGATCCAACATACAAATGCAGATAATTTATATATTTCACATCATAGGTCCTGGGAGAATTCATGGTTCACACACCCACACACGAGTAGAGGATAATGACACTACAAAGTAAACACATACAAAGTTAATTATGGTTTATCCCATAGCACAAATTTATAAAAAAAATACTAAAATCATGATTTTGACATATGTACTTTTAGAAGGTTCAAATGGCCATGTGAGTTTAACTTCGACAAATGGTATTCCATAGTGAAGCTATGCCATAGTGAATACCCATATAAATAAGGCACCTTCACAGCCAATATAACTTCCTTTTCCAAAGAAAGATCGTTTTTCTTCAATATCCATGAGACATCACCTTGATTGAAATACCAAGAGGGACCAAACTCTCTTCTACTTTATTTTCTTGGTCAATATTTCTTTTTACTTTTTGAAGAAACAAGATCTCTCCTAACAGCCAATGTGTCACTTTCTTTTGATGCTATGTTCCTCCATAAAGAAGATGAACATTTTTAAATATATGCATGGGATCTAGTAAGTGGGAAATCTTAAGATGCTACCAATATAGGAGCTCATAAAAGATAGATTTCATTTTCATCCCAATGGAAAATTTCTCAACATAAGTGTCGAATAATTATGGATCATCGAACATAGGCTCCCCATTTGAATTGAGCATTTATATAATATCCTTCTCCTTCTCTCTCTCATATTCTCGAAGTCATTTTTCTGGTGTCATTATTGCATGCCTTTGGGTTCTCTCTGGTTTTACCATTGAAAGTGGTTGTTTCTCTTCTGTAAGGGTGTTGTTATGGCAGGAATACCCTAGAAAATTCGTACACTGGCTTTTGTAGGTGGTTGAACCACCTAGCCTTCATATAAGGTCCACAACATTTACATCCATGATATCCTTTTGTTACAATACCTACACAATTATTAATGTATGCAAAGAATGTTAGTGTCGAAGATCAGAACAATCACAACGAATTAAATATGTCAAAAATTATTGTTACGTATATAAACAAATCAATAAACATGTAATTTACCAGAGAAAAATCCTAATCCTGGATAATCATGTGTGGTGTAAGCCCATATGTCATACAATGTAAAAATCCTCTCTGTTGTGATGGGTCTTGATACATCATATACATGTATCCCTTCCCATCATTCATTCAATTCATCTACCAATGGTTGTAGGTAGACATCCATATTCTTCACTTGTATTCTACCAGGGACTATAAGAACCAACATAAGATGTCCATTCTTCATGAAAAACCATGGGGGAATATTGTTATTGATCACTACTAGAGGTTAAACAAAATAGTTGGTGTTTTAGAGGGAATATGGGTTGACGCCATCCATGTCTATGATGAGTCATAGAATTCGTACTTCATACTTGAATTTTTCCATCCATGTATCCTCTGTATGCTTCATAGCTATTGAATCTGTTGGGATTCACATAACTCCCAAATCACTTCTATGTGAGGCATGCCATCTCTGCAACATAGCTAATTATTTGAAATAAAATAACTTTTGAATTCTTGGTATTGTAGGCATGTGTCTCAATATCTTATGAGGAGGACCATTTGATTTACTCTTTTTATTTGATTTATGATATTTTTCATGCCCACATTTCATACATATCTCTTTGTCTTCATATTCTCCTCTATACAAAATACAATCATTTAGACATGCATGATATGATATGTACTCAACACCCAATATTTTCAACATCTTCTTTACCTCTTCGCAGCTACAAAGAAAGACATTATCACTAGGAAGAACCTTATCTTTGAATAACCTACAGTTAGTGGGAAATAGAAATGTACAATGTCATTTAGAGTTCATAAAATCAATCATTTTTAATCTTGATTGTGTGACAAGATTTCTCAAATTATAAGGGACTCAATGATGGTCAGTTGCCTCAATATTGTCAAGAAATGTATGTTTGACATGCCAAAATTTGCTTTCAAGTTGTACAGTAACATTGTTGTCACCCGTTGGGTAGAATTTGACTGGCTAGGTTCAAAGAGAGGGGTGGTGGAAGTAGATTTTAGAATCTCGAATAAGGTATTAGTGATATGCGCATCATCCCCTCGTTCATCATTCTGTAATGCATCTTACAAAATTGTATCCATGGAAGTCGTATCCGTAAATAATCATCCATACCAACCTCTATTTCATGGACTCCATTTCCAACTTCTAAAGAACTACTATTGTTCTAGTCATTCCTAATTGGTGAATCTAGATGTAGTGGGAATTGAATAGTTGGTTGATTCAACCATTATTGGTATGCTTCCCCTCTGATTTGTGCTCTTATTGAAGCCTTCTCTCGATTTGACATTGTAGTGGGGTACAATGGAAGATGATAGGTAGGTTTCTCATCATCGAAATCCTAATTTCAAAATATTGAACATTAGTACATCGATGATATTAGTAAGCACAATGCAATTGCTTTATTCAAATTGCATTATACCCAACATTAATTATTACCATCGTTGACCCATGATTGTGGCTAGAAGATGAGATGTTACTATTGACAACATAAAGCGGTTGTCCATTTTCATCTACCAACTACTTGCGGTATGTTGCTCCTAATAAGAGCTTTCGACATTTTTGAATTGGTGGAATATTATCTGCATATGAACTCGATTCTGAATAAGGATCCTTCAAATTTGGATACATTTTTATTCAAATTAACAAGGATTAAAAAAAAAATTCAATTAGATAATCGAAATATAAATAAAATATGAACTTACTGGAGAGGGAAAGGGAGAAATACACGATGGAATTTGAGCAATATGGAATGGGATAGAATTTGAAGAATTGGCCATTTGATATTATAAGCTTCTCTCCCTGCATTTGAGAAAAATCAATAATAATTTTTTAAGACTAAGGGGAATTTAAGCGGAAAATGTATTCTACGCAGTTGTAACATCCCTCTCTTGTGCACACTGAGCGGAATTACTCTTTGAGGACAATTGTGTGCAAGTGATCCGGGTCATTATATTATTGGTTGTTTTGATTATGATTATGAGATATTGTGGATTTGATGATATGCTATTTTTGTTGTATTTACATCGACATGTGCTATTGACTGGGTTCTCCTGAGTGTGTAGGACTCTGGATGTTAGAGGATGCCGAGGCATCGATGAAACTCCTTGGACTCTGGATCGAGTCAGGGAATGGATTGTTAGGGTTTGAATGTTGTTGATGTGACATATGTACATATGATTAGATATTATGATGTTGATTATTATCACTCACATATTTCGTTGATGGATGCAGGCTGACGATATCTTGCTGACCAGACTCACATTTGGAGTAAAGGGGTCACACACGACAACCAGAGACATTGAGGGAAAGGTGTGGAAGCATCCCTGCCACATCCTACTAGCACTCCCATCGTGGCTCGAACTGTAGGTTAACAATTACCTAGTTCGAGAAGATCCACGATGTCGTGAGGGAAGACTGTGATAGTCTCTCACGACGATTCTAAGGGGAATGCAATAATGAAGGGTCCTTATTCCTTAGAGGCCCTTAGTCTCCCACAATATCACCTGATGCAGTATTGACTCCATGGGTTTGACATCTACCAAATTCATTCAAGAGGCAAGTGGAACCCTTGAAGCACGTAGCGTGTCTTGAAGGGAGCATCGTGCAAATAAAAAGGAATGCAAGCGAGTGACAACTTTGGATCACGTAGTGCATATTGAAGGGCACGTCGCGGCTTTAACTTGGGTAAGTTAATAAACCTAGTACCTAGAAAACTATGCCTCCTTAGGACCTGGTTGGCCTTAAAATAAATGATGTGATGAGTAAAGTTTAATAACAATTTTTTCCCTTAAATAACTATCGCCAAGCCTAGTGAGTTTAAAACCTAGGTCTAAGTAGAACCTTCTAACAAAAAAGAAAACTAATTAGACATGTAACAAGAAGGGGGTAAAGAAAATTCAAGCATTAATAATTAAAGTAAAATTTTTAATAAAGGGTTAATTGGTTGTTTTTGTCTAAAATTGCTAATTATGAACTTAGTTATAAAAAGGGGAAACTTAAAAAAGAGAAACTTAAAGAAAAAGGAGAATGTCTAACTTAGTAAGGAATTTATCCTTTGAAACTTTCTATTTATGAACTCAACTAGGTTTTAAGTAAGGCGTAAGTGATTTAAGAATTGTAAGGGAATAATGGGACATCGAAGAGCATTTTTAGGAATAATTTTAGGTGGGTGAGGGAAATAGGCAAATTTGATTGATTAATAAATTGATTTTTGGGTGCAACTAGGGGATCAGGCGACATGTGTACGGGGGAGGTTTTTCCTAATTAAATAAATGAAAAAGGAATCTAATGAGGGTTTGGGAAACTAATAACTTGAAACCTCTATAAAAAGGATGGCGGAGGAGGAATATGGATCACATCTGGCTTGTGTAACGTTATGCTGCCAAAATCTATCTTGATTGAGTTTCTCTTGTGGGAGTTGGGATATCCATCTCTGGTAACGAGTGGTAGCTCCACCTTGCGAGGTAAGCTGGGAGCTAGCATTCTCTGGTACTGTGTGTGTGGCCCCTTTGCGACTCAAGGGGATCAGGGGAAAGAAGAGTACCCCTAGCGTTGGCTGGGAGGTACTGGTGAGGTCTCATTGGTCGGAAATTCAGAGTTGGACGGAGCACGAGCGCGGGACAGTCACTTCCGGTTCTTCACATTTGGATATGGTACACATGTGCATAATTTGTATTGAATAATAGCTAAATTTCTTGTTCATGTATTTCCTTAATGTCGAAAGCTCGCTTGCGTAGATGTTGTTAAAAGAAAAAGACTTGTTTAGTTTATGCATATGAATTTTTATCTGGACGATAGTGTGTCGTGTGAAATTGTAAAAAGGGTAATTAAATTTTTTTTTTCTACGCAATGGAGTTGTTGAGATTGTTAATATGAGGATGTGTTCTTCAAGGTCTGTAGCGCAACAATAGTTCCACCTTTTTCGTTCATTGAAGGTATTTTATGTACCTATTAGTTTAATAACTTATCACATTGTTGTTCTTTGGAGGCACTTCAAGGCTGTCCATTGCACCATTTTATTCCACCCACTGCTTATTCACTCCACCCAACCCCAAGCCAGACTTAGCTTTATGATTGGTGCGAAACTTCAGTATCTCCTCTTCGACTTATAGCTGTGTTTTTCTTTTTCTCTCTCTGAGCCATACTGCCTTACTAAACCGGTCTTCCTCCTGGAACCTTGTTGTTGCGACTTGGATTTTGGTGTCAAAATCGTGAGCTTTGTATGTTGAACTGGTGTTAAAATCGTGTGCTTCTATGTTGAAATTGGTGTCAAACTTGTGAGCTTTGTATGTTGAAACTGGTGTTAAACTCGTGGAACCATGAGTGAGCATTGATGTCTTGTGTTCGGTTCTCGACGTTCTTGGATTTCAACATGTTGACATGAATCCTCAAGCACACTATGTTTTTCCAGACCTGGCATTAATATTCGTGCAAATGTCGAGATCTCCTATGCTTCTTGTATCTGTGTTTTATTACTGTGTTCTTGTATATTTGTTGCAGATGTCTGCGTTTTATCACTGGGTGTGATAGAGGTCCCAAAATTATCCACTCTAATTCATTCATCCTTCTATTTACACTGGGTATTGACTTAAATATTGTAGAGTTTTAATTTTCCCCATCGATTAACTACAGAGCGATTTTAATTTACCTAGAGAATTTTCGAGAAGTTAGATCTAGCAATATCTTGTAATTTCAGAATTCTTTTACCTTTAAAATCTTTCTTATGTTATAATTTTTTTTTTTTCCATTAATCGATTGTTGTATAAATTTTCCGCTCCTCAATCTTAGCTAAACACATTTATCAACAGTGTATTGTACATCAAAGCGTGGCACTGCCATTTTTGATAGTTGTCCTGATTAGAGTGAAAACAAGTTTATTCAACGTTGTATGCTAGAAGGAATGGCAAGGATTCTTAAGGTGGATATGTCAGGAAGGAACTATAATTAATGGCAGTGGCGATCCCTTGCTTTATGCTGCAAATTTTTTTCTGAGTAAATGGTTGCATGGATGATATATATATTAGTTATTGCTTTAATAAAGGATGACATGATTACAATTGTAAACCAAACAACCACCATACTCTTTTAATTGTGAATATATTAAGCTATATAGCGTTTCAATGGTAGTAACAGTTTAGTTTTATAGTTTAATGGCTTATGCACAAGTTTAATGGTTAATGGTTTAATAATTTAATAGCTAAATTGAATATTAGTTTAATAGTTAAATGGTTTACAGTTTATTAGTTTAATAGTTTAATGGCTTATGCACAAGCTTAATGGTTAATGGTTTAATAGTTTAATAGATAAACTTAATAATAGTTTAACAATTAAATGGTTTATGGTTTATTAGTTTAATAGTTTAATGGCTTTTGCGCAAGTTTAATGGTTAATGGTTTAATAGTTTAATAGCTAAATTGAATAAAAGTTTAACAATTAAATGGTTTACGGTTTATTAGTTTAACGGTTTAATGGTTTATGCACAAGTTTAATGGTTAATGGTTTAATAGTTTAATAGCTAAATTGAGTAATAGTTTAACAGTTAAATGGTTTATGGTTTATTAGTTTAATAGTTTAATGGATCATGCGCAAGTTTAATGGTTAATAGTTTAATAGCTAAATTGAATATTAGTTTAACAGTTAAATGGTTTACAGTTTATTAGTTTAATAGTTTAATGGATTATGTGCAAGTTTAATGGTTAATGGTTTAATAGTTTAATAGTTTAATAGCTAAATTGAGTAATAGTTTAACAATTAAATGGTTTATGGTTTATTAGTTTAATAGTTTAATGGATTATGCACAAATTTAATGGTTAATGGTTTAATAGTTTAACAATAATTGGTTACTATGTACTATGTGCGATTAAATGGTTACATGTGCTTACATTAGATGGTTACTATGTGCTACGCACCTTATGTTGAATTTTAAATGGTGTTTGGTCATAGTTGTTATACCACATATGACTGTGTTGAAGGAAAACAAGAAATCTATCGATTAGTTGTGCAATTTAAATGTTGAATGTTGTCACCTTGTGTCTTGTTGACTTGTCGATTGGGTATAGTCTTCGTGTATTATTAACAGTTAATTCGGTCTCCTAGTGCGTGGGGTTTTTCTTGGGTTGAAGGTCTAGATATGTTATGTTGCGCCTTGGTTACCGTCACACCTATTTCCATGTGGTGGCATGATTCCTGATGAGGGGATCATTGCGCGCATTGATTGATAGATGTGAATGATAACCTGGCAAGAGTCTTGTGCTTCCCGATGTGGGCATAATGTTCATTGTAATTGATGATTGTAATTGGTTCTGTAATGCTTTAATGTGATTGGTTTTTGCTCGCCATAGAGGTTCTAGTTAATGGTCATCGAAGTTGTCGTGTTGGGATTGGTTGATGTTGTTTTTTTATCTTAGTAGGCGTGATCTTGCGTATGACGAGAGGGAAGTAGACACCTCCTTATTCCTCAGAATAGTTGCCATACTTTAGACATTAAATGGTCAAAATCAATGGGAACCTAGGCTTGAGAGTTGCTTATGTGTCCTGGAGGTCCTAACCTTGCAGGGTAGGATGTGCAGGTAGTTGTTTTTATTTTGGTCTAATTGATTTTTGTATGTTGCATCTAGATGCGTGATGTGTTAGTATGCTAGGTTGTTATGTTTTTTGTTGCCTGAATTGTGTGCATTGTGTTTTTCGTCGAGTTGTGTTGATTGATTATTTGTCGTTGTTACCTTCCTTTTAAAAAAATAATAATTGCACTTGTTATGCGACACATCTTGTTGTAACTACTGGGGTCGTTACAGGAGTACTGCAAGTCATATGCATGCATCCTAAAAGACAATTTAAGATGAATATACTATTTTGTGTGCAAATAAAAATTCAGATAAATTTGAAAGAATAATGGTGTGCTTATTTAAAAATCACGCATCGATGTGTATATAACAATATAAAGCACCAGGGCATTTATTTACGATTCACATCGATTTGTAAAAAAAAAAAATAATAATTATCTGATATTAGTGCTCCAAAACTTTTAAGCGCACCGGTGCGTTGTATACAAAAACACACCGGTGCATTATATTAATAGATGCACCGGGGTTTTGAAAAACTTATAAAAAAAAGTGTGGCTTTGTTTTTTTACAATTGAAAAATGACCAGGAATTTAAAACATAATTTCATAAAGTCATTTAAATAGTAAAAAGCTATTCACTATTTCATTATTTTACCAAAATTATAGTGGAGAGATTTGCAAGAGAGCCATATCAGAGAGCACTGTGGAGTAGAAATATACTTTGAAACAACAAGATTATTCAGAAGATCGGAATTTGAAGGTTATGGTGATTTATTTAAAACCCTTTTCATAAAATCTTTCCTGGGTATCAATCTATTCAGTATTTTATTATTTTGCCAAAACTTATAGGGGAGAGATTTGCAAGAGAGACATATAGGGGAGAACTGTGGAGCAACAAGTCAATACCTTTGAACATGAGACTTATTCAGAAGATCATAATTTGAGGGGTATGGTGATTCATTCAAAACCCTTTTGAAGCAACAAATTTATTCACAAAATTAGAATTTGAAGGGTTTTGTGATTCACTCAAAACTCTACATAGTAAAAATTTTAAATTTTACTGTTGATTTTAATTACAACTTCTTTTACAATTTGTATCTCTATTTAGATTTAATTAAAATTCAAAAAAAAAAATCATACTTGCCTTATTCTTATTCTTTCTTCTATGACTACAAAATTTCACCTTAGGGTTTAACTCCCTCTATCACTTCATAATTACATCTTTTCATTTTAGGCATTTTAGTTTTAATGGGTTTATGTTTCCATATAAAAGGCGTTTGACATGTGATGCATTAGAGCCAAAACCTCTTGTCCCTATCACATTATTTTAAAAAACTGGTTCGGGTAATCGATGTGTCTAATTGAATCTAACACACTGGTGCGCTTTCAGATAAAATGCACCAGTAATGTTGCAACATAATTAAAAAAAAATGTTCATCGATGTGTTTTTTCATGGTATTTTTTATTGTATTTTTGTTTTCTTTTTCTATTGGAGAGGTGCTGATAAAGATACATATCACACCATTGTAATTTATAGTTTAAAAAAAAAAAAAATTGATATATATGTGCATTTCATGTATGGAGCACACCCATTCTTTTATATTATGAAAGCACACTGGAAACTGTTTTTTGCAAAAATTCATGTGATTTATTTATAAAATATATTTAATAACTTGTGCATTGAATAGTGGAGGATATATATTGATAAAAAAAATGTGTGATAATAGTTCAAGTAACAAAAATTCTAATTGACACAATGATAACACATCCATAAAGGAAAAAAAGGCATGTTCTTCGTAAATTCTATACAAAATTAATATGTTTCTTTCTTTTTGTAAATAAAAGTGGATCCTTATATTAATGACATATGTACGATGTACAATGACAAGTATGAGCCACCTGTTCTGCCACACATGGGAAACCAAAACAAGTGGCTCCTAAATGTTCATAGATTGAGACATCATCCTGTATGCTATCACTACTTGAGCAAAAATGCTCACACAAAATTATGCAGCCTATTTGCGTAAAAAAAAAGTTTGAACCATATTTTGCAGCCTATCGCTAGGACCATCTATGGATAGAGCTTCTATTAACAAAACTGCATATACAACATATGAAAAAACTGTATGGTCGTCTATCCTATTGCTGTGGTAAACTATACCATTAATTCAACAACTGGAATTGACAAATAACCAAAACATGGAGACTTCATTTCAGTGTTCAGCCTGGTTGTCCATGAATTGTGTAGACTGGGGTGAAACGTTGGTCACAAGTAGGCATCTGGTGCATGCAAGAGAATCTTCTAATGCATCGAAAAAGATGTCCATCATTTGGCCAAGGATTCTCTAAGAGTGCATCTGATCATACTGTTTCTGCCTGATTTCGAAGAGGAGTTGAAGGTGTTCCTTTGTGAGGAGGTTGGAGATTTGTTGAGGCTACTCCTCCTCCTCTTCCTTGACTGCTACCTCTGTGGTGATTTCCTTGGCTATCGTTGCGTTATCCTCCAATTTCCATCTTGGGGGGATTTCCTCCTCCATAATACAACTTCCATCGTCATAGTAGAGGTCACCTGGATTGACAATTGCGGGGGACAGGAGATTGGTAGCCAGAGGAGGGCACATGCGTGAAGGTGGCTCCTCTTCTTTTACCAAGCTAGGCCATGGAGCAGAAGAGGGATGGATAGAGGGAAGTGAGCACTAGAGGAGGATGCTTCCTCCTTTACCAAGCTGACACCGTGGATCTGGAGAGGGGTGAACTGAGGAGCCTCCTGAGACATCTAGATAGTATTCCGAGGGCTCGAAAAATTAGAAATAAGAGCCATTTGGGAAGGGGTGATCCTATTGTGACGAGAGACGGTGTTGTAATAACAAGCACCCCTCTTGGATTTTCCTCTCTCCCTGGGCATGTTGGGGAGAGTATGGAGGTGAACGGATACAGGAATGGAGGCTCAGAGAGGGTGTTGAGAGGAGCGGGAGGAGGCAGGGGTGCTGAGAGGGAGCTTATGGTGACTGAGCATGAATGGAGAATAAAGGGTAGCAGAGCCAGGGAGGAAGTAACTGGTGCTCAGGAAAATGTCACAAAGAGAAACAATTCCGGAACTCTTGTGAGAGTCGAGGACATGCTAGATGCACTAAGGAAGATGAAGAATGAAGTAATACACTAGGGATAAATCCCATTTACACCCCTTGTCATCATTGCATCTTGAGCTGACAACCCCTAGCTCCATTGAAGTTGAGTTGACAACTAGCTCGATTCTGGTACGTCTGGTCTGGTTGGCTCGTGCGTCCGTTAACCTAGCTAGTCTAGCGAGACACACTACCATTAATATCCTCATGGTGTGAGCCATGGGGGAGTTAATGTTCATGGACTACCTCCAAGGTTAATAAATCCCCTGGCTTCCCAGTTCCAAGTCTCCTTGGACTCTATCTAGGTGGCACCCCATCCGGGTTATACAAAATTAATATGTTAAAAAGACAAGTTGTTTGTAAATTATATATAAAATTAATATGTTCTAACTATATATAAGTTTAATTAATATGTATTGTTTAGTGTGTGTCCTGCACAGCCATAAAATAAGGAATCTCAATAAGATTCTTTGTGATGGAAAAATTGCAAAAGGAAGAATCAGGTGAATGAAAAAATTCTATTCAGTATGAGTTATTTTTTGAATTTTCATTAACAATATACTTTAGAATATTAGATAACATATTTCAAACAATATATTAATTCACATATGTTTAATGTTCTATAGGGACCAATAATGGAGGAATCAGATGTCGTCCTAAGAAAATAAAAAATTATAGAAGATGTAAATGATGATGAATTGGTCCTTACCTCATCTGGAGTGGTGTTGGAGGTTAATGAAATGGGGGAAAACTTTTACAAAACTATGAGGGATATAGTGGAATGAATGTATTTATGTACTTTCCACTTACAATATAGAAATCAATCCATTGATTCCAAGAATGAGGTTATATATAAACTACAAGAAGTGTTTCCAGAGCAATGGTCAATGAAACCTGTCAGACTTGCAATCGAAAAAACATACAACAACAAATTTTTTATATTCAAAAAGTAATATTCCTAAAAATGCTTTTCTAGAATATGTATATATTACTACAAACCATTTCTTTATTAATATCAATTTTGTTATATTTAGTTTTCATATATCAATATAAACATATTATTTTGTCATGTTACTTTTTTTAGAAAGATTATGAAAATCCCAAAGGATCAACGAGTTGATATCCAAAATATGCCAGGAGGAATGTCGAAAAAAATGTACAACGAGATGGTAAAAGAAATGGACATAATTGCATCACAGGAGGAGCCATCTCAACAACGTGTTTCAAATGTATGAAATCATTAAAATTTTCTATTAGGTACACATAAATAAATAATTTATCATTAAATATTAATTTTCAATTATTTTCTTGCAGAAAAGAAAGCAAAATGGAACCCATTCATCACATAAAACAGTACGACAAGGAAAAGAAGGGTTGATAGGAAAGTTTGTGAGTAATTGTTATTTCCTTATAACATTAACTTAAGATTTCATTTTTGGTATATTTAATTTGTTTTACAACAACCATCCCTTAATGTCTTCAAACAGGTGCTAACATACAAAGAAGAGGCATCACAAGAATTGATTGACATTGGGTTAAGTAAGGGTTGCGAGTATATGTTAGCATATCAAAAATTAATTGTGGAATTTGTAAGTATCTTATGTCATTTTACTTATCTCATTTTATAACTAATGGAACAAAAAAAATATTTTATATTAAATGTATGATTTATTATTGGGTATAAAACTTGCAGGAAACAAAGTATGGAAATGTGCCAACATAATAGTTGTTGACAGAAGGCATGATATTTGGTTTTGAAAAAATATTTATCATCCAAGACTCAATTATTTCTACGGTATGTCGTTTTTCAATTTACGTTCATGTATATTACTTATTTCAATTTCTATTATTCTCACCATTGTAGATACACCCATTACACTTTATTTTTATTTTTGTAGATGTAATCATTTTAAGAAGAGGAAAACAATCGAGACAATCAACAAAACATTCAACCAAATAACCCAATTCATGGAAGTAGCTCGAGCACTGACAACAGTTCCAATGAAGAATGATGATCAATATATTTGGATATCAATGCAAGTTGTTGTATTTTTTGAAATACTTGTCTGTGAAAATCATACATTTTATTTAATGTAATTGACATAGTGTCCCAATTGAAAGACAAGGGGTTACCAATAAGTGTCGACCAATTTTGTATGAAAAAAAATATTATTCATATATAATAAAATATGTTTTATTTTATTCTATTGCGTTGTCGAATGTTGTTGTGAAATGTTACATCGCTAATTAAATATATGGATGATTAAATATTATAATGAAGAGACAAGAAATCTGATGATATAACAAATTAATCCAAACATCATATCCAAATGCACTAATCAAAATTTAATTTATATGAATACTATTATAAGATATATGTCAATTTTTTGATGAATAATGGAATTAAAAAATAACAAAAATTGTGCATTGTCACTGGTCGGTGTTTCTAAAAAACGAAATTGACAACCAATGTGTTGAATGATAAATATCACCAATGCATTTCAAGATACAACGCACCGGTGTTTTAATTAAAATCGCATCGGTGTTGATATACAAGGAACCAACATCGATATTTATACTATTTTAACCAACAATTATAATAATAAAAAACTTTTATCGATATGTTTAATTAATAAATGTACCGGTGCTTCTGTATCTCACTTTTGCCTTGGTGTGTTCTGAATATCATTCCCCGATAGGGGTTTTTTTAATGCACCAGTGATGGTATCATAGATTTTCCTGGTGCCTTATTCTTATTAAGGCACCGGTGCTTTATTACTTATAAGAGCATCAATGCCCCAATCGTTTTTGGACATCCTTGGTGTTTTCTTGTAATGTTAAGCACTCATGCTTAATTTATAAAACACATCAAAGATTAGTATCGTAGATTGCATCGATGTGTTGTTTTTATTAAAGAACTAGTGTGTTATTTTGTATAAACACATTGGTGCGTTATTTTGTATAAATGCATCGATGCCCCAATATTTTAGGACTAGCCTAGTGGTTTCGGTGTAATGTAGGCACCAATTATTTATGTTTGAAAATGCACCGGTGCGTATAGACCATGAAGCACATCGATTAGAAAAAAATCCACTACAACCTCTTCCTGCCTAGTTTTTTTAGTTATAATGAAGTTCTGTTATATTTTCCGTAAAAACATCCGCTACCAAAAACAAATATTTTCACGGAGGTGTTTTTGACATTTTTTCAATTTTGTAACACTAAAAACCTCCACTATAACCTCTGCTAGAGGGTATTTTCCATGTAGTTCATTTAGAATGGCTTCATTCTTCTCATGAGTAAAAAAATGATGCAAAATATCATTTACCCCTCGACGATACAACGTGTCGCCAATAATAAGGTAGTTTTTGGCGTGGTGGCGTATACGTTGTCGGTCGTCTCTCGAAAGATGTTGTGGAAGCTATCCTTCCCATGTAAACCCTGAGGTTGTCGAATATTGTGCAGGCGAGGAAATCGAAGTATTGTTGATCTGGGATCTTTTCATTGAGTGAATAATAAGAATTGCATTAAATGAACATAAATTAAAGTGCACCATTAAAGAAGGAAAATCTCAATAATGAAGAGACATAAGCATCAAATATGAACATAAAAACTTGATAAAGGAGTTCGTCCCTACTGGACTACATCTTCGGGTCCTTCTCTCAAATGGGTAGGCTTTTTCATTAACTTAGCAAAAGAATTTGACAAACTACATAAGTATACCTCATTCTGAAATCAAGCTATAGAAATAATGCTCAGATCATAAAATAGACAACACCACTAAATTTGTGGCGTTGAATTACCCAAAAATGACTGTCTCCACGCCTCAATTCGACTCTGGCACTCCCAAGCCCAAGAAGAAATTTGACTCGATTTTTGTGCCCCTCTGCAACCTGCAATTACTGACTGTGCTGCATTGAAATGCATGCCCACATCCGTACCACACGTGCACCTCCTCCCCATGTCTTGGCGGACTCAACACTTAAGTAAATTCCATGGGTGGTAATAACAATATAGGTTGTTGGCCTATTGGTTTGGGCGTGAATGTAAAGGCGTAGTATGGTTAGGAGGTCTCGGGGTCAAACCCGCAGGACTCCCCATTTTGGTTTGATTTTTTGTAATATATATAAATATAACCAAACGTTTCTCTACCAATTTTGGTTTTGGCACTATCCAGGATCCCAATGATTAAAACACGACCGGATTTGGCGTGGTCCGCCAAATTTGGTGGACCCGCCAATCTTTATTTTTTTTCAAAATTTGGTTACGGGTTGTCATTGTGATTTTTCCGCCTTCCACGTGGAAACCTCCCATTCGACCACGCCATCCTCTGCCATGTCAAGGCCACATCATCACGCCATGTCACTGTGCCCTGTCATCATTCCACATCATCATATGGACCGTACAGACTACCACATGGCACAATCCTATTGGTCCATGGTTCAGTCTGAAAGTGCCAAAACTAGGTGACATGTGGCAGCCTCTGGTGTTGCCAAGTCATCATTCTAACGTCAGCATGAAATGTGTCACCTTCTACTCCTGCCATGTGTGTTGTATGGATGCTGATGTCAGCAGTACGAATGCTGACTCATCCCCTGTTGATTGGGCTAGGTTGACCAAACTTTGACCGTGAATATCTTTCAATCCGTAACTCCGTTTGACGAGTTATTTTGCGTTGTTAGAAATCTTGTGATGCTCTCTTCGCGATAATGTCTTTTTCACTGAGTTTTGGGAACTTCAAATTTTTTCCCTTTATCTATTTGTTGAGGCCATTCTGAGCATCCTGAGTTGCCTTTGCGAGTTTTGAGTTGTTCTTAGCCTTCTCTAGATCCTTTTTGGATCATGCCTTCCCACTGAGAACTTTTTGGACCAACAAAAGCTTTCACCAATCAACAGGTAAGTGAGGGAAGAGTCCCCTCAATTTTTCCTTCTCAATCCACTTTTCCTTGCTTGGATGTGTACCCTTTAAGCCTACTTGAAGATAATCAACATCACCCCTGCATGAAGTCCTCGTCCTTCTGTCTAGGATGATATCTTCCTATAACTCATCCAAGTACTTAGGTGTAAACTCATCAACTAAAGGTATTGAAACTTCCTCATCCCAATCCATGATCATGGGAGGATAAAATTTTTTCAAGTTCTCTATGTTCACAACTGAGTAAATATGCATATAAGGTGGAAGATCCAAACAAAAAGCATTGGTACCACTATTCTCCAAGATAGTGAAGGGTCCATAATGAATGGGATTGATTTTCTTTCCTTCACCATTCAATATATCTTTGTTGATGTGAAGCCATACCAAGTCTCCAACCTGGAACTGATGATCAACCATGTGCTTGTCATGCCAAGCTTTATACTATGATTTAATTTTCTCCAACTATTCCTTGACTACCTAGTGCACTTGCTAGATCCTCTAGATGAACTTGTGGGCTCTATCCTCTGTTCATTCTTCATTCACATCAAAATATCTCCCATACATCAAGTCCAAAGGAACCTTGGGTAGGTACCCAAAACATGTCACAAAAGGTCAACTCTGAGTGGAGGAATGTAAATGTCGGTTGTAAGCATGTTGTACATAGGATATTTGTTTATCCCATAACTTGGGATGCTTTCTGCAGTAGCCTCGAAGCAAAAGTACCATTATTCTGTTTACCACCTTTGTCTGTTCGTCGGTCTCTGTATGTAAAGCATTGCTCCTCTTCAATTTGGTGTCCATCGTTCTCCACAATCTAGTAAACAATTCCCCAAGGAATCGAGTATCTTGATCCAAGAAAATGGATGTGGGTAACCCAAAGTGAACTTAAACATACTAAAAGAAGAGATCAACAGTCTGCTTATCATTGATCTTCTTTTTACAGGGCGTCAAGATACACATCTTGCTGAACCTATCCACTACAGCATACAAATAGTCATGACCCCCTTTGGTCATTGGTAAACCCCCTACAAAATTCATGGAGGTACTTTCCCATGGATGGTATGGAACAGGAAGTGGTGAGTATAGCCCCAATTTTCTATTAGTGGGATTACACATAGAACACATCACACACCCCTTTACATATTTAGTTACAATTTCTTTCATTTGAGGCCAGTAACAAAACCTATGCAAATGAGCCATAGTTTTCCTACCCCAAAATTCCTAGACACAAGAGAAGTGTGAGCTTCTCTTATTACATGTACTCATTCACTTGTAGGAATACATATCTTTCCAAGATGGTACAATAATTTTCCCTACAAACAATAGTTCTCTACCTTTGCACCATGGGTTAGCTGCTCATATACTTCTTTAAAATCTTCATCGATGGAATACTGTTTTACATAACTATCATGAGATAAAGAAGTATTCTTCAAAATAATATAAGAAACAATAGGAGGTCTAGAAAGTGTTGGAAATATTGTCATTGATGGCAAAGGATGAGGCAAAGGAGGAAGAAGAGCTTTCATGTTAGAAAATTAGTGTATGGTTGAGTTTTGGATGGGCACGTATGATTGTTGCAGAGCGCCGCTGATAGCCGTCAGATCTGTAGAAGCTGCGAGGGAGATAAGCCATCGGAGAATCGGGGATCGAGACTTTGAAATGTCCAACTCATTCGACAACGAAAACCCCGAAATCGCGATATGCGATTTCGCGACTTCATCGCAGCCGTTAAAGCAAGCATGAGATATGGACTGTTGATTTTCGTCAGCAGAGTATCGGGGATCGGGAATTTGAAATGACAAAGTCACTTGACATCATGAATGTCGATTTTGCGATGAGCAATTTCACGATTTAATCACAGCTGTTGAATAAAGATCGCATCTGGACCGTTGACACAAGTCTCGAAATCCCGAGAGTTAATCTGAGTTGTCCGTCTGAAGAAGGACACATGTCACGCGATCGTGTGTATCGGAGACCCGAGACACCAGGCATTCGGACTTGCAGGCCTTGAAACCCCGAAAAGATCAAAACCGTCCATCTGCAAGGACAGGTGGCAAAGGATCGGGCGCCGTCGGAGTTTTGCTCATCGGAGAATCGGGGATCCTGGTGACAAGTGATTTATGCATTGTAAAATCACGATCAGTGAAACCCTGATGAGTGGGGGCCAGCTGTCAGCACAACAAAGCAGGAGGACGGAGGCGTAGTGGAGACCAGCTGTCAGCGTAACGGAGCGTCGGGATTTGGATGATCAGGAGTCCCACAGTTGTATGCATTGAGGCATCACAAACTCCGTAGCCCCGACGGGGTAAGATTTTGGTCACGGAGTAATGGTCATGTGGACCCGAAGATGAGCCAGGAGGGCCAGCGCATGGAGAAAAGGTGCTTCATCGGAGAATCGGGATTCGGAGTTTCGCGAGTCCCGTAAACAAGTGCATCAGACATCGCAAAATTGCGATACGCGATTACCCGATAAAGTAGATAGCGTGTGGGCCACCCCAGAGGACAGGTGGTAGGTCAAAGGTCCATTCAGTGGGACGCGTTTCAAGAGTACGGAGGAAGTCAGGGATCCGAAAATCGCGAATTCAAGAGGCAAAGAAACCGATACATAAGGAATCCTGAAACCCGATTTAAAAAGGGTGCATAGGGTTAATTCAAATTTTAAAAAAAGGGGCCCGATTTCCCCCGAGCAATAAATATGGGACCCGATGAGCGTTGAACTGTTCCTAGACCAATGGGTTTAAGAAGGGGTCGATGCCCTTTCTACAGGAAGCAGAGAAAGGCCAAGTAAGGATGGTGATAGGTTGCATGGGTCTTCCTTTTGGAGGACGTGGAGGCCATTTTCTGACAGAAGGGATATCTACAGGTGGTTGAGGTCATTTGTGTAGGTGGCATAACAGTTTGAAGTGGGAGGAACCTCATGGTAGCAGTTGGGTGGCAGATCTACAATGAATCCGGGGTTGAAACTGCTTGATCCAGTGTGAAAATTGATGAAACGTGATCAGCAGCGAGTCTGAGGGTTAAAGCCTTCAGTAGAAGCATCTTACCAGTAGAAATTGGTGCGATTTTCAGGGGGTTGAAGCTCCCTTCCAGGAAAGGCTGGTAAACGAGAGAAGGTTGCAGCCTTCTATAGGTAGAAGCCTGCGTACTAGTATGAGTCTGCACTAGTACACTGTTGTAGAATGTTTTCTTAATAATAATCATTGAAGACAGAGACAACGGCAGCAGTGGTTTTCTCCCGATTTGGGTTTCCACCTTAAAATCCTGGTGTTCATGTGTCTTACTCATGTGCGCTAGTTTGCTTGTTTTTACTACACTGTTTTATTGCTTAATAGACATCTGATGAATAATGAAAGATCTCTGGATGCACTCTTGTCTCTACAAAGTAGCCTAAGTTTTTTAGTGAAAAGAGAGAAAATTTATTATTGCTCAAATAC
>SNQJ01S0005278.1:0-23840 GCA_010110895.2 Picea sitchensis | reverse complement strand
GCGACATATAATTGGATGAGAAAAGAGTATTTCTATTAATGTAATCAGAAAAATTACATAGGTGACAAACTTATGTAACAAAACATATCAGAACCGAGAAACCAAATCCCTCTAGTTGGGCCTCCACCACTTCAATCCTCCACAAAGGCAAGCTCAGAAGTAGTAGGATTCAATGAGGTTCTCCATCTCAAGATAGGAAGAGCTTGGGGGCTGAAAATAAGGAGTTTGGACTTTCAATTACAAAGGGATGAATACTCAATCAGAAGTGAAATTTCTCTAGAGTGTCTTTGCTCTCAATGATGTGTGTGTTCAAGGCTTGTATATGGCTCAATTTATAGCCTCCAAAAGGGAATTGAAGGGTCGGGTCATAGCATTTCCAGTATATGGAGGTTCAAATATCATGGATCTCATGACATGGCATGGAAACCCGACATATTTTTATGTTTTGAGCACAAAACCTGATGTACACGAGTTGCAATGGGACAACCTTCGTATACACAAGTTGTCTAACTAGCGCCCACATATATGGACATTTTTTTTTTTTTTTATCTCTGAAGTGAAAAAAATGGGGTAATGTGAGTCTACATAGGGAAATGGAAGGCCATCAAAGCAAGATGCATGGAGTGTTTCAAAAATTTATATAATAGTCATGAAAAATTTCTTGGTCGTCTTAAGGCTTCCCAACTATAATGAAATCTCATTTGAAATAATCCCAGCCTAATCAATTACTGCATTTTTATGAATTGAATGATAAATAATATATGCAATATACTTTAGCAATAATGTCTTGGACTTCTGTCAAATTATTCTGGAAAATGGCTAGGAGAATTATTTATATGTATATTTTAAGTAGCATACCTCAACCTATGTAGCACTAGCGTCACTAGTTGGGCTTGTAAGAAATATTTCAAAGAACTCCATTCCTCCATTGTGAGCCTTAAGAAAATCATTAGATTTGGCATTTTTTAATGTTAGAGTAGGGTCAAGAAGTCTCAATTAGGATCAAGAAGTCTCAACATTATCTTGAGCACTGAAGGTGCTAAAGAGATCAATGGTTTCCCTTATATCTGAAAAACGTTTCTTTCGATGTCAAATTGTTTAGCACAGCAAAGGACCAACTCTTTGAAATCAACTACTTTTGGTACACATATAGCCAATTCAATAACTGAGTTCCAAACAGAGGAATTCTCAAAAGTAACAGTGACAAAACTCCATATGAGTTATGGAATGGAAGATCAACAAACGTCAAGCATTTTATAGTATTTGGAAGAAAATGCTACATAAAAAGAGAATATGACAGAGTGGGAAATTTTGATTCTCAAGTTGATAAAGGAATATTGGTTGGATACTCAAGAAAAAGGAAAGAATACAAATGTTACAACCTAAGACTCAACAAGATAGTGGAAAGAATAAATATAAATATCGATTAAACAAATGTGTCGAAGATCAAAGAAGAAAGAAAAAATTCTAAAGAGCAGGATGTAGAAGAAGAACTAAAATAAGAAGAGGTATAAGAAGAAGAACACCAACAAAAAGAAGAAGACAAAATCAAAACAAGAAAAAAATTACCAGCACAACTTTATTATGCCCTCCAGGGAACCTAACTGGCGAGGTCAGAAGAATCATCCACCAGAACAAATTATTGGAGATACAAATGAAGGAATAGACACTAGAGGAAGAACACAGGTATGTACACCAGAAAATAGACACCTATGACTGTTATCCAGAGTTGAACCCAAGATATTTGAGGAATCCAGCAATGATGAACATTGGATCAATGCCATGGAAGAAGAACTGTATTAAATAGAGAAGAATGAAACATGGGAACCAGTTCCAAGACCTAAGGGAAAAAATGTAATTGGTACAAAAAAAACTAAACGAAGATGGGCATGTAACCAGAAACAAGGCAGGGTTAGTATGAAAAGGATATGCTCAAGTTGAAGTTGTAGTAGATTTTAAAGAAACTTTTTCCCATGTTTCTAGAATGGAGGCAATTAGAATGATCTTGGCTTATGCATGTTCCAAGAGAATCAAAGTATATCAGATGGATGTAAAATCAACATTTCTAAATGGTGAATTAAAAGAAGAAGTTTACATTGAACATCCAGAAGGGTTTCTACTATTGGAAATAGAGTATTTCATTTACATATTGAAGAAATATTGGTATGGACTTAAGAAATCCCCTTGAGCCTGTTATTCAAGGTTGGAAAAGTATTTACAACAAAAAGGATTCAGAAAGGGTAATGCACATAGAAATGTCTACATAAAGGTTGATAGGGACAACATACTTATCCTTGAAGTATTTGTGGATGAAATTATCTTTGGAAGTGATGACAATAGGATGAGTAAGAAGTTTTACCAAGAAATGCATAATGAGTTTGAAATGTCACTACTTGGCAAATTGACTTTCTTTTTGAGACTTCGGATATCTCAGTTGGATGATGGTATTTTCATTTCCCATACCAAGTAAATCAAAGAAATATTGATGAAGTTTGGAATGGAAGATTGCAAATCCGTAAGTACTCTTATGGAGACTAATTTCAAGTTGAGTAAAGATGTTGAATCTAAGGAAGAAGATCAAATATTGTATATATCAATTATTTCCATCTTACTCTATGTGATAACCTCAAGAGCATATGTAATGAAATAAGTTGGACAGGTTGACATATTTCAAGTAGCACCAAAGGAGACTCATGTGATGGTAGTAAAATGAATATTCATATATCTTAAAGGAACAACGGAGTTTGGATTATGGTATCCAAAAGGGAATGAGTTGACTATGGTCACCTATGCAAATGCAAATTGGGCAAGAAGCATTGTTGATCGAAAAAGTACTAGTGGAGAAACCTTCTACTTGGGTGACAGTTCGGTCTCTTAGTTAAGTAAAAAGAAGTTCTTAATATCATTGTCTTTAACGTAAGTAGAATATATTGCAGCAACAATATGTTGTACTCGGGTTCTCTAGATGAAGCAAACAATGAAAGACATACAAGTAAAATATGATGACCCCATCTCTCTACTCTGTGACAATACCCATGCTATAAGTGTCTCCAAGAATACAATGATGGATTCCAAGACCAAAAATATTTCGATCAAGTTTCACTTTCTGTGGGAACAAGTTACAAAAAATAATATCAATTTGGAGTACATTAGGAAAAAGGAAAATATTGCATATATCTTCACCAAACCTCTCCTAAGAGAGACATTTGATTATCTTCAACAGAAACATGGAGTATTTTCTACCCCACAATGATCTACATGGAATTTTTCAAAGAAGACATGAGAAGATAAATCACCAAGAAAAGTTAAACTGTGAAGAGTATATTTTTGAATGATTATATCATTGATGAATGATTTTTTTGTATGTCAATGGTTTACATCATCAGGAAGTACCAATGGAAACAAATCACCAGAGGAGAGACATAACAAGAGCATGAAATAAAATTCAGAAGCATGAATATTGGGAAATATATTGTCAAAAGAAGGTATACTGTCAGGGGGTTTACCCTTTTCCATTGATGTCAAAGGGGGAGAGAAAGAAAAAATCATGAAGATAGGGGGAGCATTGGTCACATGGATATCATGAGTGTTTCCATCAATGCCAAAGGGGGAGATTGTTGGAAAATTGGTTGTCATTGATGTCAAAGTTAGAAGAAGTCTAAAATCCTCTAGAAGAAATGGATATAATTGAAGAAGTCCCCAAAGTGGTACCCTGATGGTGTATATTTAAGCATGGTCCTCATAGGAATATGCTTTGAAGAAATCTACAAGAATCCCATAGATTTTGTCATGAAGCATGAAGTTGTTTGAGGAAAAAGAGGATGATGGAATCTACTAATGCATTTAAATATCTCATAGATGGATATTCCTCATCATTCTATTTCCAACGGTAGGTGGTACGCCACATGGTTCCTCACAGTTGAGGAGATATGCCCTCTTGAAGATGAAATCCCCAAAGTATGGTTAAGAAGCCCTAAACAATTGTAACAAGAAGTGACAAGTCTGACCAAAATTAGTTAAAAGAAGAAAATTTGTTGCAAACAAGAAGTTACAATTCGACCCAATTGTAATGAATATTAAAATAAATATTAAGGATATTGTTGGTAAAGTTGACCCCAATGGAATAATCATTAAAAATTATTTTGAATTTTATTTGGTTCATGTTGGCCCTAAAAGGAGGGTGTCAGATCTAGTATAAATAAGGCACCTAGGAGTTCATTTGTTACATCAACTCAAGTTATTTTTATCCGAGGTAAGAAAGGATATCTGAGGAAAATTTTAGAGGGAATATGAAGAGAAGAAGGGAAAAATTCCTAGGGATGATGAAGTCTTGTGATGATGTGTTCTAAGGTATGTTATTTAAAGGTCATCTTACCATTTTCTCTATAACTTTTTTTTTCTAGATTGATTCAAATAGTGAAATGTGGAGGAAGTTTAGAATCCATATCATGGTACCTGTAGTAAATATTTCAACTTCTATGTCATTTTATTTGTGTAGATACACTCTGTGCAAGATAGGGTTTTAGGCTAGTTCGAAAACTAGTCTCAAACAAAGGTTCTAAGAAAAATAATCATAACTTATTCATAGAGGATGCACATTTGGTGAGACTAGTTTTAATAGAAAGAGTACATTCCTTGATATGTTTTTTGTGATTTTTATAACTAGATATATTCAACGCATGACATGATCTACATGTTCTCTCTCCAGAATAAGACAACATTCAAAAAAGTCTTTCATTTTCACTATAAATCACTTTAATGGATGATTCAAGGAGTGAAACTTGGATTAATTTCAGAGAATATATTGAAGAATATTGTGTACAAGTTTCAAACCTTTATTCATTACAGGTATGGAGTTATGCTTGTTGAAAGTTAGGGTTTGTGATAAATACAAAAACTAGTCCCACGAGACTGAAGTAAAGTCAAATGAAGATGTCGTCCTTTTGTTGAAGAAGTTTTGTAGGTCTTTGATCACATACACTAGGTTGTTACTCTCAGTGCTAAAAAAATGTGACGAGGACCCCATTATGGTCGGAGGATGGAAAATATGAATGCAATCCTAGTCCATGTGTCACATGAACCCGATCCATTCATAGCCTTAATGACTACTATAGTAACCCGTCTGAACTCTGTTAGACCATAAATCTGTGATACACGAAAATGCCATCGGTATTCGTGCCAAGATTCTCATCCGTTCAAACGGTAAGGTCTAAAGTCGGCCACGTCTCTGACCAACTTGTTCAGTAAATTCCAGAATCACCCGATAGATTTACCCCATTAACAGTCTTGTCGGACAACTGAGCTTCCAATTGTGCTGATAGGATTAATGATGAGTGGATTTAACAGTTATTACAGAACTTTCCAGCTAAGCCTGAGTATAAGGTTGTGTGAACTCAATGTAATATTTATTGTTTCCCAGAGAGAACTTTGTGCCTTGTGATTTCCAAATTTTAGTAACGGTTGTGCAATCCCTCGACCCTCAGTTGCAATCTCGAATCCCAATTATCCTGTCGAAGTATTTTGGCATTCCAGAGTCACTATGTCGAGAACTACATGAAGCAGTAGTTCAGTTTCCAAAGATGCACTATTGGATGAGCCATGTGATCCTCAGGTCGAGATCGTGGGCAATCTCAAGGGAAAGGTTGAGCAGGTGAAGCTCCTCAATGTAGACCTAACAAACCAGGTCTTGTTCCCACTAATGAACTTTAGTGTATTATGGGACTTGGCTCTAGATACAATGGGAGGGATGGAGTTCATCCCAAAACTAGAATTCATTAATTTTTTCAACTCTAGCATCATGAATCTTAGAGATTTACCAGTGTTTGACACTTTGGGTGAGGTTATGAGGTGTACCAATTCCTCATCAGTCGAGTACATGACAGGAGCCTATGGCTCAATATAAAGTACCCAATTCATGCGGAGTATATCCATCAACTTACTAGATTATCGCTCGAAGGTGAGGATGTGTCGAAAGGGTTTCAAGGCTCGAGTAAGAATGGGAAAAAAAAGGGCGAGCCCAACCTGTATGAGAAGTTCCATACACAAAGCGGGCGGCGCACTGCCAAGATTGACCCCATTCTACCAGAGATAGGCAGGACCTCTTGCTATGTAATTTCTAGCAAGGTCATGTGTTCATATTACAAAGGTGAATTCACATTATATGCCCTATGAGTGGCATATTTGTGCACCAATGGAGTTGTGTTCAATTGGTGTAGTTACCTTGTAGAAGAACTTATGGTATCCTGCAAGGAGGCATAGGAGAAGGGAGGAATATTTTCATACGGGTACTTGCTGGTTGTATTTGCCATGTGGAAGTGGACGTCACCCCCAGGTAGAACATTATCACCGGCAGACAAGGGTCACCTAGAAAAGATGTTTGAACCTTGGCATTCAAGGTCGGACTCAAAAAATTACAGAATTCAACAATGTCGCATTCCTGAAGTGGTACAACGGGTTAATAGACGCAACTCAGAGCTTGAGCATACCGTAGGAATTTCTCAATATGAACACGCGTAAAATTTCATTTAGCATGAACTGTCACCATACCTTTTGTCTAACCAAGGCATGTCAATGCATAAAACTTTCACTCCTGGATGTTGTCGTTTTACCTAGAGGAAGAGGCCTTTGACAAGGAGGTTATGTCATGGCTAGGAGTGAAGCAAAACCCACGCAAGTCGGAGATGCACCATCTTTTACCCCTGGAGCTCATAAATAAAAGGATACAAGAAGAAGCAGTCGGTCCAAGTTCTGGTCCAACAACACCAACAACAAGAAGTAGAAGGTTGAGATGTCATCAAGCTCTAAGATGGAGGAGGACGAGATACCTCTGGAGCACAAGAAGAGAACACTTCTAGAGAAATATGTCTCTTAGGTAAGGATTTTAATGACATCCTTCATGTTTCTTTCATAAGATATGTCACACCCACAAAGCCTCGGATAGGGGTTTCCCATGTTAAGTCGTTGAATCCGCAATCGATATTGTTAGCTTTACCTCATACCAGATCTACCACCCGAGTTGCATAGACAGTGATTCACATCACTTATGACCCTAAACCAGACACCACTACATCCACCACAATAATAATTGAACAACCCCCCTCACCACAACAACCCCCATCACCCCCACAACCAGAATCGCTATCATAAGAAAAAACATCACTTTTCCCTCTTGACTTCATGGTTCATCATTATAATGGTGTATAGAGAATTTACGAAATAAGGAATGACATATTAGGATGTTTATGGAACAAAGAATGGCATTTTTTTCTTGATGTCATCCTTATTCCTTGAGTGTGCCATCATTATTCTTTACAAACAAGATTGGTGCTCCCTAAGGAGACACACTAGGTCGAATGTAACCCTTGTCTAACATTTCTTTCAGCTACAATTTGACCTCAACTAGGTCTGGGGTAATCATCCTATAGGGTGCTCTAGACATTGGCATTGCTCTAGGTACAAGATCTATTGAGAAATCAATATCTCTCCTTGGAGGTAAACCTGGTTCCTTTTCAGGAAACACATCTCTATAGTCTTCTAGTATAGGGTGGTCTTATAGGCTTAGTTTTTGGTCCTCAATGGATTTCAATACTTGTATGCATATAAAGGGCACCCCTTCCTACAATAATTCTTCATTTTGATGGATAATATCTATCTCACTGAGATAGGATTTTAGATTCCCTATAGAGTTATTTTCTTCCCTCTATCATCTTCACATTGTAAGGTTTTATTATAATAGTCCAACTTGAATTTATGGGAAGCCAACCAATCTATGCCAATCAACATGTAATATCATCCTATATAAAGGATGTTTAACGTGGCTTGGGTAGAAAACCCATTCATAATGATTTAGCATGTTGTTATGACCTTTATTGCCTTTCTTTTTGTTACAATGGCTAGTTGTAACAGCCATGGTTTAGCATGTTTTGCTTGTTGTAATTTACACTTCCCAATGGCTTGAGGAGAAATATAACTCAGATTATAATTAGGGTCAATCATAATAGAAATAATATGGTTGGTGACCATACCTTCCATTTCCACCACTGAGGCTTGGTGGTCTTCTTGCTTATTTCCCAAAGCTTCATGATTTTTTGGCATACTCCTGGCCACATCATCAACCATGGTAGCCTCTTGGATGTTTTAGATTCCCTTACTACATGGATTCCTATGAGGGAAATCCCTCTGCTGATGCTCTTCTCCACAACCCTATCATTTCAATGGTTCCTTCTTCATACTTTTAGTCCTTCCCAGGGATGATCCAAAAGTTTTATTTCCACTTTGATATGGAAAGTTTTGTTGAGTCACATTTGTTGTGGCTAATCGTATCCTAGAACCCTTCCCATAATTATTAAACCTTGAAGGTTTAACCTCCTTCTTCTTAAATCCCATATTACTTTTATTCTTCCATTCCTTGGGGTGTTTTTCTTTGTTGCTGAGTTTCTCATAACAATATCTAGCCTTCCAAATGGCATCTTCTAAGGTATTAGGTTAATCAAATTCAATCCTTTTCTAGAAATATTGAGGAAGCCCACTAAAAAATAGTTTCATCTTCACATTTTCATCCTTTATGTAGGGCACATACCTCATCAATTCCAAAACAATTTTGATATATTCAACTATAGTGATTTGTCCTAGTTTGAGTTCGTAGAATTCCTTCATCTTTTCATCATAGTACCTCTCAAACAAGTACTTATTCTTGAAGCATTTCTCAAATTTATTCCAATACAACTCCTTTTCTTGGATTCCTTTTACATTTATAAGGTTTCCCCACCATTTACAGGCATTTCCATTCAAATTAAATATAGTTATTCAGGCTTTCAGGTTCTCATAGTAGTTATGAAATATGAAATACTTCTTCAAGCTAAGTATCCAAGCTTCTTCCTATTCCCCATTTTTAATTTCCCCATCAAAAGTATGTGTCTTGGATTTCTTAAATTCTTCAGGGTTACTGCCCTTGGAGTGCTTCCTCTTCTTTCCTCTCTTCTCAGAATGGGAATCGATCTCACTGCTGGATAGTTCCTTGGAGCTTTCTACTCCTTCACTAGATGAATTCTCTTATGATTCTTTGGTTTTGGCATATTTCTTGGCTCCATGATGAGCCTTTGTAGGATTTTTTCTTCTTTCATTGCTTCTTTCAGGTTTTTGCCCCTGTATCTCAAGAAGAATCTGGGTTTTCTCGAGCTAGTGCTTCTCCATGATATTGATCATTGGCACATGTTGCAACTTCCTTTGTATGTCTCACAGGATTTGCAACAAGACTGGATTTATTTCAGTCTATTTTTCTTGCTCATTCATTATCCTTTCATTCTCAGCCTTAAATATTTGCAATTCTTCCATGAGACTTCTCACAGTCTTTGGTTGGAGGAGTTTCTACCACTCTTCGTTCATCAAATTCTTCTTCTTTGATATGCGAACTCTCTCCCCATTCATGGTGGGTCACCATCCTTTCACTTATATCTTGTATGGGAAGTCATTGATTGGTTAAGTGATGATGATCAACGATTTTCTATTAGTTTATTTGTCCTTAACTTATAAACAACATAGGTAAAATAAATTTTTGTAAACTGAAATTTCACTTCAAGAATTTATTAAATAATAGCAGCATAAAGTACATATTTAATCATGTAGAAGAAACATTATAATTTTGTTCCTCTTTCTAGTAATTAAGGTTTAAAATAAATCCCCACGTATGTTTCCACAGGGACATTATCAGTTTGTAGATCTCAGGTGTTAATTGTTTTCACAACAAATTCCATTGAATTTCACATATCGAGTAAAATTGAGACTCAAGGACCATTAGATAAATAAGTCGACCAAGATCCATCATTGGTCATAGTCTTTGTGGTCACATACCCGGTGGTTAAGTTTTTAATCGTCATCATTGATCACAGTCAAATCAACAATCCTCATCAATATATACCATGAATGTAGTCGGGGTTTACGCTAAAAGATCAACATTCTAGATTTCAAGTGTCATCTCAAGTTACACGCATGTTAATAAGAGGCTTATTCCATGGTGGTGGTTTTGGAAGCTCCACTATGGGACACATGGTGGTTGATAAATCCATGGTGGCACTCTCAAGGTTGGTTTTATTATCACCTACCGACCTTTCACTTCTACTACAAAAAAAAAATACCACTTGGTAAGAAAGTGGTGACGCATTCAGAGAACCAAGCACTCAGTCACATGACTGGGCATTAGTAGGCCCTCATGAATAGGGTAGGTTAGTGTTCCCTCCCCTTTATAACCTTCTAATAAATTTCATTTTTACTCTTGTAGTGATCCCAAGAAGGTCAAGTGTAGTGTTCTTCTCTGATACCACTTTGTAACACACCCAACCCCCTAGGTAGAATTTAAGGGAATGGGGTAATAAAATTACATTCTCCTTAAAGGAATCCAAACTTTCTTTTCAATGACACCATTGTATTTTTCTCATCAAGTTATTTCCAACGACTATGATTTCGTTCAAATCCAAGTTCTAGATCAAAATTTATGGCCTTTCAAAGTTTGGGTCACTTCATTTCCACGTGTCATCCACGTGGTACCCTATCATCAACATTTATCCAATGTGGCACTAACGTGCCCCTATAATATATGAGTCACAATTGGTGGCACATATGTGGAATTGGCTATGTCATATCTCTACCCATGCTCTATCAAACCTTTCTTTCACAGTCCTTCGCCATCATGGTTCTATATGGGAGCGTCCCCGTCAGGGTACATCTCCATAATCCACCCCAAAAGGTGCCTTATGACGAATGACCAAGATTTATTCTTGGATCTCCTCCAGTTCTGATAGATAGACGGTCAGTGTGTCTCCTCGAAGCTCTCCCCTTTGTATCTATTTCCTAATCAATACTGAAAGTTCATCACAATAGACAAACATGATCTCCTCTCAAAGCTCCCCCATCCCTGACAGATCTACGGTTAGATTTACAACTTAGTGCACCTTCCTTGAAGCGTATCCTCGTGATATATTATGATTTACCCCTTATGAAGAATGGATCATATCTCCTCTTGGGACTTCTCCTATCCTGACATATTGATGGTCAGGATCGTGTCTTGGAGCTCCTCCCTTGGAGTGAAAATATTTGTTTCGTTATGCAAAGCATCTAGCAATGAATTGTACAAATTTCCCTAAGAACTCCTCCATCCCATCGGATTTGATGATCATATTTCCTTCTCAAAGCTTCTCCCTCGGATTATCTCACCTCGACCCACTCTAAAATTTTATTGTGATGGATGGCCAGGATCTCTCCTCAGAGCTCCTTCATCCTCGATTGATCAATGGTTAGATATTCTCCTCATAGCTCCTTTGTATTCAATAGATTGATGGTCAAATCTTCCTCTCGTAGCTCCTCCATTGGAGTATGTCTTCATATGTTACTCCGAGAGATACTCTATGAAGGATAGTCAAGATCTCTTCACTAGAGATCTAACGATAGATTTCTAGGGCATGTTTCCACAGGTATCTCGACTGCCTTCACATATGACTCTTGGTCTTAGGCCATTCCTAGGGAGACACATGTCACCCCATGACACATTGATGACACACGTGGCTCAATCCATGCTCGACACATGGACCTTCACATACACTTGACATGACACACACATCACCGCATAAGTACTCATATTATCAATTCAGGTGGTTACCCCTATCCTCAGTGAATTGGAGGGGTGATGTTAACCACGTCAACAAGGTGACGACACCTTCATCCTGCCCTTGTCTATAAGGATTACTTCATCAGAGTCATGTCTTCAAGATATTTTCATCTCAGTGGTATAAATAACCCCGACTACTCCACTACGATGATCGATCCCAATCTCTCCGATTTATTTCTCGATGGATCGACAGACTAGATCACGACTCAGAGTATCCTTTGTTGGAGTTCCATTTTGAACCTGAAGATGGTTCTCTCCGACTACCAAAAACTCCAATCGACAGTGGATATCTTCCCATCCCTAAATCCAATGGTCGACAGATAAGGTTGATTCCCTAAGGGCATGGGGTATGACAGGGGTCCCCCCCTTGGTCCTTCCTTCAATCACTGGCCGACATGTGCTCCCCATGTACATGGTGGAAATATTGGTCAGCAAGATACGTCGTTATGAAATCATCTCATCAGTTGGTCTCATCAAACGAGACCCACAATGATCTACAACGGAGGTGTACCATGGATCTCACCCCAATGGGTGACCTATATCGTCCCTCCGAATCCCCTTTTCGGACTACCTCCACCTCGACATCTGAGGCCATTCCAACTATGAGACTCCAACCATATTGACCAAAACAGATCTAAAGGTCTAGAATTATCCATGAGTACCCTCTGACAGATCGATGACCCTCGTTGAGCTCGGAGTGCATACTTTGTAGGCTTCACACTCAACGTTGATGGAGGGTCAGGATCTCTCTGATCTTCCATATCAATAGTTGAGATCTCATCTTGACTCCATCCCGATAAAAGGCCTAGATTTAATCATTGTTCCAAATCTATGGCCACGATCCTCCAAAGTTAATTAGGGTTCCTCCACTGGGTTCACAGTCCAAGTCTGGACTTAGTCATTTTCATGAGGGTTTTTCTTCACGTTCTCCTATAGGGTTTCTAAGTTTTTGACAGCCCTCATCAAGGTCCAAAGAGTACCTTCATTCACCTAGGGTCTCGACACCATGATGCATAGGTACACAAACAAACAAAAATATGAGTATTTACAGGAAAAAAAAATGTGACAGTATATACATCGAGCAGGGATATCTCTCCACTCCATATTATACTAGAATATGGATTATTTACCTATTCGCACACCTCTCTATGTTTATATCCTTTCCTTAATCATCCATCTCCCACGCTTAGCACAAACTATAATTACAGTTATTTCACTAAGGATAAAGAATGCTTCAAAATTCAAATATAGGACTTCTCATACATATGTATTATATGTAAACAAAATACCATCACTAGGAAGGGAAAAACAAGCTCACCATTCAGGTATTCACATCAAACATCATCGTACAAATTATCAAATACATTCAAGTTAATACATAGATAAATACAAGTTACTTATCTACAATTTATGATATATTCTAGCCACTATTGTAGGGTAGACCACTCTCCACCCAAACGTAAGCAGGGTTTCACTATGCGCTACAACAACCAGCCGCCCCCGAGCTAGGGTACGATTTCATGAGAGGATATTTGCAATATTTTTTACAAAGTCTCTGCAACTTCTCTTCTCTATCTCCAGCTACTCTTGGCCTATCCCCATCCATGTATGTTTCCTTTTTCCTTTGTCCCTGCGCCCTCTTTTCGTATCTTCTCTCCCAGGGCTTCAAGGATCATGAGAGAAGTTTTTTTTTAATGTACATTTCCCATCCTTCTTTAACTTCCAAAGAAATTGTTCCAACTACTATCTTGAATGATAATCAGTTTTTCAGGGTTGGGGACAGTTCATGTCTACACCATTTTTAATTAAACATGGTATTTTATAGAAGATTCATTTAAATAAGTAATTACCTCACTCTTTCCCATTCCTTTCATGACATTGTAACCTGTGAAGGCCATCCCTTCAGCCATAACTCAACATTTCTCTGTTATATTAAAATCAAATATATACAGTACAAAAATAAATTAAGGCCCTATTGTTTTTGCTTGAGTACATAACATATATGTATATAGTTTGTCATAATAATGCTTATATTTATAGACAGGGGGAAATAGGGGTGTTACAGAAATTCTTTCAATAAACCTATGGAATTGGATTCATTAAAATATATATGTGCATTCCTTGGAAAGTTGTCAGAAAATGTGCCAAATTTATTAGTGGAACACTCTTTTGACAACTATATAGTTCTCTTTCCTAGGTGTCAACATGTATCTACTCAATAATCCCACTGCATGAGAAATATTTGGTCGAGTCTAGAACATCGCATACATTAGATAACCAATAGCACTAGCATAGGGAACATGTTCCATGTCCTCTATTTTTTCTTGTGTGTTTGGACACTGTTCAATGGTTAGTTGTTCTCCCACAGGAATTGGTACCATGACTTGTTTGCAATCCCGCATGTTGAAGCACTTCAAAACTATTTCAATGTACTTTCTATGACTCAACCAAATATTTCTAGTTGTCTGATCTCTCTTGATCTCCATTCCTAGAATGAATTTCGTTGCATCGAGATCCTTCATGTCGAACTTGGAGGAAAACTACTTCTTCACCTCCTTTATATAGAATCCATGTTGTTTCCAATTAGCAGCATGTCGTCGACATACAACACTACATATATGAAATGATCTCCTTCTTCCTTAGAATATACGCAGTGATTGGCCTTTCTTCTCAAAAATCCCAAACTAAGAACGTAGGTGTCAAAATTATGGTACCACATCCTTGGTGATTTTTTTAGACCATAAAGGAATCTTTTCAACTTGCACACTAGCTTTTTCTTTCCTTTTAATGCAAATCCTTCAATTTGTTTCATGTATATTTGTTCTTCTAGGTCCCCATGTAGGAATGTTGTATTCACATCCATTTTCTCTATTTCAAGATCAAATGTTACAACTAGAGATGTTAGTACTCTAATGAAAGTTAGTTTTTGAATAGGGGAAAAAATCTCACTGAAGTCTACTCCCTTGACTTGGGAATATCCTTTCTCTACCATTCAAGATTTGAATTTCTCAACTTGACTTGCTACGTTCATCTTTTTCTTGAACACCCACTTGCTACTAACGAGTTTTACTCCATTAGGTAGCTTGACCAGATCCCATGTATCATTCTTTTATAAGGATTCCATTTGTTCTACCATGGCGTCCTTCATAGTTTACCCTCTATCGAGTCAATTGCCTCCCTAACCGACTTGGGATCCTCATTAGTGGCATATAACACAAATGAAAAATGGAAATTAGGCAGACTATACCTTTCAGTTGATTGTCTTACTCATTCATATCTCCTCACGACTGTAGTTGGTCATTCCATCGAATCATCTAAATCATCTTCTTCATTCCTCGATTCAAACACCAAAATATCTAGTTATTTTTCCATTTGAACCTCTTGAGACTTGGAAGTTCCACGAACTTCCCTGAAGAGTGCATCTCGACTATATATTGTTTTCTTTGATACAGGATCCTAAAGCTTATATTCTTTCATTCCATCCTTGTACCCAATGAAAATACACTGGACTTATGTATTGTCTAATTTGTTCTTCTTTTCCTTTGGAACATGCATAAATGCATCATAACCAAATACTTTGAGATGTGAAAGTGAAGGATTCTTACCAAACCATACCTGATGTGGATTCGAGTTCACTAGCATTGATGAAGGAGACCTATTTAACAAATATTTTTTTGTCTGAACTGTCTCTACGGAGAATTCTTGTGTGTGCCCTGCACCACTGAGAATTCTCCTTGCCTTGTCCATCAACATCTCATTCATTATTTCAACTACTCCATTTTTTTGTGGGGTATATGGTGTGTTATTTTGACATGCTACGCCACACTACTTACAAAAATGCTCAAAATCCTTTCCACAGAATTCACCACCACTGTCAATTCTCAACACCTTGATTTTCTTATATGTCTGGTTTTCCACAAGAGATTTAAACTCTTTGAATTTCTCAAAAACCTATGATTTCTTCCTCGGGAAATATATCCATGTCTTCCTGGAAAAAAAAATCTATGAAGGAAAAATAATATAAGGATTCACCAAGTGAAAGGAGTGGTATAGGCCCAAACACATCACTAACCTAATTTTATTTTCCATACATGCAATGTTCACCAAAATTGACTTCCAAATTACAATTAGGAAAACCTTTGATGTTACATTTTTTGTGCATAGATTGAAGTCCCTTTATGTCAATGTGTCTCATCCTCTAGTGCCATAACATGGTTGGGTCAACTTGATGAAGAAAAATCGAGTCAATGTATATCAACTCAACCTGAGTGAAGTCTTGTTGAGCTGAATTCAAGTCAATTCGAAGTCAGGTCGACATTGGGAACAATAATATTGTTGCATCTAGATGAGTCGACATTCTCTAACAACTTGTATAGGTTTCGAATCCGAACTCCTTTCATTAATACCATCACACCTCTGACCATTTTTCACGGATCCTTTTGAAATAAAGTGTGCACACCTGCATCACTCATTTTTCTAATAGATATCGTATTTATTTCCAAAGTTAGAATATATAGCACACCTGGAAGGGTTCTACTCCTCCCATATTGCAGTATCAGTCAGATTATTCCTCGTCCAACAATTTTGGTTGTCGATTCGCCCCCTAGGAACACATCTCCCATTTCATATCTCTCATATTCACAAAACCATTTTTTTTGAGGTGTCATATGAAAGGATGTTCTTCAGTCGATCAACCAAACATCATGATCCAACTGTGTACTAGTCGACTCCATATACACATTGTCTCCTTTATCTAGAGAAATATTTCTCTTAGTCTACTTCTTCTCATCGGATATTGTACTAACGTTTGTTGCCTTCGATTTTCAATCTCTCTTGTAATGCACAAATTTACCACATTTCCATCATATTTTCATCGATTGAACCAAGGATTTAGATCTACCCTTCAACTTAGACTTTCTATTAGAGATTTTTCCTTTATCTTTGTCGATTGGTTGACCTCTCACCATCAAGGCATCTTTGGTCAATCCTTCCATGAGCTTCTGTCTCATTTATTCTGACAGTAGAGCTGCAACCACTTCTTCAAGTGTTATATGTTTGAATTACTACATATAGCCACAACTAAGCTATCCCAAGAGTTTGGCAAAGAACATAACATGATACTGCATTTTTCCTCCTTAGTGAACGGACAATAATTGGCTTATTACAATATTGAATGCATTTAGATGCTCTCTTACTGAGCTCCCATCACTCATCCTCAGAAGATATAGTTTCTTCCATAGGAACAACTTGTTTACCAAGGATTTCAACTGATACAAGATTCCCAAATTTTCCCACAGTTTCTTTATAGAGTCTTCACCCGAGACATTCATCAAGATCGAATCTGCGTGACATAGTCCAATCATACTCCATGTCCTTCTCTCAAGTTTCTCCCATTCTTCCCTCAACATAACCGTTAGAATGGTTCATGGGCATATCGTTTCTCATTGTTCTCGATCTACAAGGAGATCTTCAATTTTAAGTTTCCAAAGCTCAAAATTTTGGCCACTAAATTTTTTCGACCTCTATCCTCGAACTACTTACCATTCTTTTAAATACAACTTTAAAGATGTATAACCTACAACTCCCACTGGACCTAGGTTTAGCTCAGATCCAAGATCTACTCTACCTTTCTTTGATATGACTTGTACAAAGAAAGATATAGGATATGATACCAAACGATGAGAAATAAAGACTCACACTAAACCAACCAGGAAAGCAAAGATATATCTAAGTAGAAAAAAATGGCAAACACACAGTACATAGGGATTTTACCCTAGAAACCCAAAACTAGGAAAACCAACATTCCTTTCTCTCTTGTTGTCTTATTCATTCATTGAATAAAGAGTTACATGACTAACCTTGATCTACACCTAAGACACAATCACCATCATACTCTCTTGCTTTACATAAGAGCAACCCTGCAACCAATTCGACTTGCATATACATGCCCAAGAACATCAATGAGAACATCAACATGAACATACATCTAATACAATTACAACATGCCTGATTTATAGGCATTACAACATGCAAAACCCAAAATCGTGGCACCCAAAAATGGTTACAGATTCACATAGAAGATTGGTTGAAATCCAGTGAATCTCGAGATTATGTTATAGTTGACCTCTAGTCGGCTGCCACTGGCCTCTTTTCGATTAAAATTTTGAATTCCCATCGATTACATTGACTTTGACTTCTTAGTCGATCACTTCGACCTTAGAATTAACCATCGACTCAACTTAACATGTTGGTCGACTTACCAGTGATTCGATCCACCTCAGCTAGACAGTCGAATGACTATTCTTTCACTGTAAAGAATATAATAACTCAACAACTAGGATATAGTGAAGACATAGAAAAGGAATAAAAAAAGAGCCCAAAAAAGAGCAACCAAGTTCCAATACCATCGCTCCTTCACAACCTTTGTTTAAAATGCAAGAGAAAGTAGATATCAAGCTCTATCATGGTGAGACCAATGTTGTTAAGTTGAATCACTAGTTGAAACAATTAGAACTGTATTTCAATGTCTATAATATAAATGAAGAGTAGAAAATTTCATTTTTTCGATTGAAACTAGAGGGCTATGCACTAACATGTTGGGAAATCCACACAAACACACTTAGGTTGGAGGGTGATCCACCATTGACTAAGTGGTAGGTGTTTAAAACCCTCGTCAAATCCAAATTCTACCCTATTGGGTATGCAAAGGATTAGTGGATCCGTTGGTATCACTTCAAGCAGAGGCAAGGGCAGAGTGTGCAAGAGTACACCATTGATTTCATGAAGATGGTGATTATGTTCGATGCCTCTCCCAAAAACCCATACATACTCCTCAAGTATATGGTTGATGTACATAATCATTTTTGAAATAAAGTGATGCTCTTCAAACCAAGGACCATTGATGAGGCATGTGTGCGAGAAAAATACTTGGAGAACATAGGCCATAAGAAAGGGCATCCAAGTGGTTCTAAACAGAAAGACCACCAATATGCTTCCAAGAAGGGGAAGAAGAAGTGGAAAGGAAAAGACAAGAAAATAGCATCCACTGTGCATCAGTCCAAGGATCCAAACAACCACTGCAATATCAATAGTCACACCAAAGATAATCATTGGAAGCTACATCTAGAGCTAAATCTAAAAAACCTTAAGAAGGATGCTAATAAGAAGAACCTACTAGACATGGCATTGGGAAACCATGTATTCCCATGTACAAACCATAAATCAACAGGAGAGTGCTAAAGGAATCTTCTGAGACATGATCTTACGAATGCTTTCCCATCATGACCACGTAGATCATCAACCAAACTAAATTTAGAGTGCTAAAGTATAGGATAGTGCAATGCACTATGGACCAAACTCTCTGAGGCCCTCTTGACCATAGATTATTAGAATGAGGAGAAGGAGAATGAGAAAGGGACTGAAGCTCAGAGGAAATATTGAGCCTTAAACTCAATCCCAATATTGTAAGATTGATCCCCTCGTTCATCGAGCATGTATGGGTCATTCAGGGAAGCAAATAGGTAATGAGTACACATGTCATCAACATTCTTCTATCAATTACCATCTGATTCTTTTCCAAAACGACCACCACCTCTTTTTTATTCTAGTCAGTGTGTGAATATATATTGATACATGAATAATCAATAAAAGAAAGGACTTGGATAATAATGGAGTTGATAGCAAGATCTTGTACTGGGATACAAATAGCCCTCCTCTTCAATGCCTTTTGGATATCCCACAAGAGCAATAAAATAACTAGAAGTAATCGAACGAACCAACCTACTAGGTCTCGTGTACTAGGAAGACTTGTAACTTGCACTTCGTCTTCCATATTGAAGTAGGAAACCTTTCTAAATACGCAAATGCTATGACGACCTCACTACTGCTACATAGAATTAGATGAAAGTTTGCTTGGAATTTTGTAATGAAATCTTGTAGTATTCCCGTCATATCATGAGACTTGAGCTTAACCTGAGTGTGGATTCGAGTAATCGGAAGGCCTAGCATGACCCAAATCTACAATTTGGTTAAGGATGATTCTTCTTGTAACCATAACCTTATAATGGGAAGTTCGAATATTTCCATATAAACTAAATCGTTAAGCCAACCATGGATGTTTTGTTATTCAAATTTTAAGTTCTTTACTTAAAAAAAAGTGATATAAATGTCGGGCATACAACTCCTACTAACTTAAATTGCCTTAAAACCAAATTTGGGTAAACATCATGGTTAATGTTTCTATTGACCACCTAAAGAAAATAGACGAAGTTCCACTATTAGCATAACTTGAATCATATTAAAAATATAATGAAATATAATTCTTGACCATACTCTAAATGGTATTTCTAACCAAAAGTGGTTTTCAGTACGAGTTATCCTACCCCTTTTATAATTGTCATGGCATGATGTGATGGAACTTGTAGACCCCTCTCATGCACATTCACTTCAATGAATAGTGGGGACTGCATATATCCGTATGCTTCTTGGTGTAATCTGAAAGAATTCAAAATTTTAATGGAAAATAAAGAAGATATAAAATTAATGTGTTTCTCGTGAGCATTCTGTTAGAGAAATCTGAAAACTCGAAATGATATATTTTGCTTATTTTGAAGGTGTTTTGCCTACGGTTTTGAAGATATGTAGGTAAATTATAAAGTGTATGGTTATTGGTCCTTTTCTGGTTTTTTCATTTCAAAGTTAAAAATTGCTCTACAAAACTAAAATCGTTGTGAATTTTGCTTTTATGTTGAAACTGTCGACGAGTTTTTAAAAATCCCCAATCAACTTATTGGAAAAAATACTCTACAAATAGAACGAATTTCATGTTTAAATTTGATTTCCAAATTTAGATAAAAACAAATCATAAAAGAGCCCGTAGCCAAAACTTTCACTTTATCCAACAGCTTTATAAAATAAAATGTTGAAAAAAGATATACCAAACTTAACATTAGAGATAAGATGAGTTTAAACTTTCACTTTATCCAACAGCTTTATAAAATAAAATGTTGAAAAAAGAAATACCAAACTTAACATCAGAGATAAGATGAGTTTAAACTTTTACTTTATCCAACAGCTTTATAAAATAAAATGTTGAAAAAAGAAATACCAATCTTAACATTAGAGATAAGATGAGTTTACCATGAGAGATGAGATATTCAGTGGTAACATAAAAATTAAAGGATAAAGTGAAAGTGTCGACAGAAAAATACGAAGCTTATCATTAAAGAGAAGATGATGGCAACCCACAAAATAAAGTAAAAAGTGAAAATACAAACCCAATCGAGCGAAAAGTGAAAATGAACTCCGGATCACTCCTTTTAAGTCACATGGCAGTCCATCATAGAGTCCATTTAGGATATGTTTAGGATAGAAAACAAAATTCAATAAACTAATAAATTGCAAGTGAAATGTTTTTTCTTCAAGGATAAAATATACAAGATAATTTGGTTTTGGAGTAAGATTTAAAATTATTTTTGATTCCCTCGGATGGAGTGTTAGTGCGGGCTACATGGCGGGATGAGGAGGAGAGGATAGGCCAGTGCGGCAGGGGACCATGTGTCGGGCTTGTGCCAAGACCCGCCGCCTAATCCATGCATTTATTTGCTTTTACGACGTCCGTTGCACCATTAACGTTGGTGCGCCCGACTCCCATTGTTGTCTCCTCCATGGCTTCTCTGTTTGCAGGCGACTTTAACTCCCGCATGCGACCCGACCCTCTTATCCCTCAGTCGCCCAGACCTGGCTTACTCTGGCTTCCATCCTTCATGGTGCTCGCCGCCTTCGGACTTCTCCAGGCTCTCCATGTCCATCCAGGACATTCTCTTCAGTTTTTCCTTCCCTGCGAGCTCAGAATGTCAAGACAAAGAGGGAGGCCAAGGAGAGGATCTCCATGGCATCCTCCTCGGCCCCGTGTATCTGTTTCTACCCTTGGCTCGCCCTCTACGCACTCCTTGCAGCCCTCACAGGCCGAGCTAGAACCTCTCGCCTCCTCCACCCCGCCTGCCTCCCGGTTTGAATGTCTGGTCATCACCGATAGCTTGTCGGGATTTCTCTCACGATTTCCCGCAGTTCCTTCGAATTCCCTAGCCAACGGGCCTTCTTTTGCACCGGTAGCCTGCTCCTCCCACCCACCCTTGGAGGCACCACCCTTTCTTCGGAATGCCCAGCACAGGACGCACTCTTCCACCGACTCCATCCCTGACTCGTTGCTGCAGGACAATCTGGCCATCCTCTATGGGCTGGCTTTTGAGCTCCAGCAAGGATTGGAGGACCTTCATTTCTGACTATATCTTTTGGATGGGAAAACCTTGACTCTCCTTCAGATCCTTTCCACCTTCCAGGGAGCTTTCCACTCCACTCTAGAAGTCGCGGCAGCAACAGAGATGCCCCATACAGAGCCCGTTGACAGGAATGAACAGGTGCAATAGCCAGAAGGTGGCGACTTGGTGCAGGCCATGCATGGGGACATGGGGGTTGCGGCAGCTATGGGCGTCCACGCGCACAATCCACCCGGAGTCACTCTGCCAGCTGCCAACCTGGAAGGGGGCAACTTGGATGCTGACATGCAAATGGAAGGGAAAGGGACGCCCATCGAAGAGGAACCTTGGGACGCGGCATACCAAGCCACCTGGCCAGGTTATTTGCCAAGTGTCTGACCCCTCTAGGGATCTGATCTTTTTACTAGTTTATTTTCTTAGCTGTAGCCTAGTCAGATTAGCTCTGTTTATCTAAGACTGTTAGACTGTAAACTGCTAGACTTAGTCGGCTGGCTGAACTAGTTTCCCCTTTCTTGAGGTAGTTCGGTAACTACAACACGGTTGTTTTCAAGCTTTTGTAACTCTGGTCTAGATTTTGAAGGCCCTTTATATATAAAATCTCTTACTTACAAAAAAATATATATATATTTTTGATTAACTCATACAGGAAACATGTTAACCACTCAAGACCTAAAGATATCTAATAAGAGTGAAAGTTTGCTCCCTTATAGATCACTAGTGATTTTAGATGATATGTTTTTTCTTAAATAATAATAATATTTGTGTCAACCCACATTAACCAATTAATGATGGGTATCCTCACTAACTATGAAAAAATAAGTTGTAATAGATTTTTCCACCTTCATAGTAATAAATAAAAACAAAATTTACTTAATTAATTAAAAAGTGATATATTATTAAAAAAACTTAAAAAAACAAAATAAAACAAATTATTAAATTAAAGAAATTATAGACTTTTAATAAATAAAAAAATTAATTGTTAAATCCAAAAAAAAATATTATCCAAGACAAAATACTTATTTGAAGAAAGATGAATAAATTGTTAAATCATAATGAAAATATATTCTAAAGGACAAAGTATATTTGAAGAAAGATGAATGAGTTGTTAAATCATAATGAAAATATATTATAAACGATAAAAGACAAAGTATATTTGTTTGAAAAAAGATAAATGAATTGTTAAATCAGAAAGCAAAAATATTTTTAATAAACAAAGTACTTGTTTAATCAATCTTCATTAATTTTCAAGAATATTGATCAATTAAGAATTAAACAAAATTTCTCTTCAAAAATTAATAAAAATAAACCAATTATTATTATATTATATATAATTTGGATTGCAATAAAATTTTTATTTTATATCTATTAAATTATATTAAACATAAAGTTTTGTTATGAATAAATTAAAATGTTTTTTAATCAAATTTTATAAAATTAAAATCATTTTACTAAAATTATAGTTATAAATTAAAATATAAATAACTAATGACAAAAATAATATGAAAGGGCAAAGTGATGAATATATTGTTTATAAAATTGTAACAATGAGTACTATAAATTAAAATATAAATAACTATTGACAAAAATAATATGAAAGGGCAAAGCGATGAATATATTGTTTATAAAATTGATAATATGAAAGGGCAAAGTGATGAATATATTGTTTATCAATGATGAATATATTTACGCAGAAAGGCGTACACCTATTGACAATGGGCAGATTTAATAAGGGTTTAGTGCTTAATAAGTTTTCTATGGACTGGATTAAATATGGCTGGAATATTCTTAGTAGTCACACAAAATAAATGGCTGTGATTTCAATCATTAACTTCCTAGCTATTATAAAGACATCCGTTTATGTGTTTACTTTTTTACATTTACCTAATCATATTTAAAAATTACTT
>SNQJ01S0005277.1:16446-100670 GCA_010110895.2 Picea sitchensis | reverse complement strand
CCCTCGACTTGCCCTCTTGAAATTGCCTAAGTGACTCCATAGCCCAAGTACATGAGGCACCAATCTCCCTTTCACTCATCAATCCAAGCCCGTCTTATTTCATTTTTTCCTTTTACATTGTTGCTTGGTTCTCTTTACTCCCACTCCTACTACACAAAGTGAACCTAGTTAACCCTTAGGGATACCGCCCTTGACTTAGGTCCTTCCTTTGTCGAAGAGAGGAGAATTGGTGAGGTGACAGACACCAACCTCCTGAATTTCACAAGGCTAGCATCCATTTTTGGGACTTTAAGCTAAAGGTGTTAGTTTGTGTGGTAATCTTTAGCATTCTCAAAACCATATGGCATATATGTTTAGAAAAAAACCAACTACTCTTAACCCTTGGTTGTAGTTTTCTCTAGTCATCCTAATGGTTGAATCACATGGATGTTTTGTGGTCTCTTTTATACAGTGAACAAAAACAAAAAAAAATATAGGGCCAAAAAGAATGATAACCATTTGTTGTTACTATGACAAGACACAGCATGCCCTTCACTGCAAGGATAACACTTCTTTGGCTTAGCTTCTAAGTCTAAAGGATATATATTTTCCCAAAATTGTCCAACACTTGCACTCGACCTCATCCATTAGAAACTCATGCTATACAAGTGCATATAGGTGGGACATACCACAAGAAGAACAAAACCTTGTTTGACAGCGTAACACTCAGTTGACCTCACCAATGAACCAACATCAGTCAATGACATCTATGTATTTATTTGATTAAAAAATAAAATAAAATGCATACTAGCCTCTAGGGATTGTATCGAGAGGTTTTTCCCCTTTAGAGGCCTTTATTTTTCTGGGTTCTCTTGCATCTGGAATCTGAATTTGTTGTGTTTGAGTCACCAATGAACCACCTTCAATTGGCAACATCTATGTATTATTTCATTAAAATTTAATATGAAATAAAAATAAAAATAAATGTGTATCTGAAAGGAACATAGATTGCATTTTGTAGGATATTCCCAATTACGAGAGAGGGGATTACAACAAAATCCCCTTTATTTAAATGGAAGAGGCTATTAAGTAAGGTAAGGCATAGTCACATGGGTTTTTAGCTCAGGTGGTTGTGTAGCATGCTTGTTATCCTCCCCACCCCAGTTCAATTCTTGCAGAGTGACATGTAGGCCCGTTGTGATAAGGCTAGAAGGGTAGATGCCCCCAGGTGGAATGCCTCGACTCTTGCTAAGTCACAAGTTATTGGTATATCTGGCTTGCAGACTGTTGGATATACTCTTGGGTTATAGTGGCAGCCAATAGGTTTGATTTCGAGCCTAGCCCAGATCACTTTAATGAGTCACTATTTCCCATGGTTAAAAAAAAGGGTAAGGTAAGGCATAACAAGCCATATCGTAGAACTTGGTTATGGTGGAATTCCTATTGGTATCCATTACAATAAAACACCATAAATCCTTCAATTAGTTACTTGAAAGAAGTGATAGCGAACGCAACTACGACTAAGTTTGAGAGGGGCCCTCAACCATAAGTTTCTATTTGTATCAAAATGTTTTTACTCTTTAGAGCATAGTAGCAAAATTCGAATACAAATACAATTTAGTATGGAAAATTTACATAACAAAAAAATCCAATACAAATCTAATATTGAAGTATACATATGAAATTTCCCCGAATCGAGTCACTGTGGTGTCTAATAATGGCCTCACCACTTGGAGAGCAGAGGGCCATCGATGCATGCATGTTTAAGCAACCATGAGGGCGAGTGTGGAAAATCTATCAACGAGTGCTAGCAATGCATGGGAGAGTACAGAGAATTTATTGCATAAGGAGGAGCACGATGGTTCCAAGAGGGCAATGTGTTGACCAAGTGTGTGTGAGTACTACAGCATCAAAGCCGAGCATGAAACGAAAATGAATGAGCAAAAGGATCGATAGAAGATAATGGCGCAAGGTGGCTCAAGGTGTTTTAGTGACCAGAGCAGTAACTGGGTCGTAGCTCATGCAGACTCAGTGTTGGGTCTCCAAATCAATGCCATTTTCACTACCAATGAACCCCATTTTGACCCATCAAAGCCTTTTTTTACACCATATTTGCCACTCTTTTGTCATAAAGGTCGTTTAAAGGATCACAAGGTAATATTAATGGTTTATTTGTGTTTCCCCATAGTTTTTAACGATTTGGAATGATTAAAAGTGCATTTTATTACTAATAACGGTTTATGGAGCTCAAGTCCTGTAACCAGCATAGAGGCCTGATAACCCACGTCGTTGTTCATTGTACTTCCAGATTTCTAGAAGGAAAATTGTGACTTGGGTTCTCTCAATAGCAAAGTCGACATGCTCCTAAGCTCCTAAGTAAAGAAGGGCATTAGTTGCAGTCAAAGTCACGATCAACCCTCTTCTCCATAATAGTGTAGATTTTAACCTTGTACAATTATTTACTGCAAACAAATTTTCAATAAAAGAACAGAAAAGATACTATGGAAAATACACATTACATAGAGATTTTTTCCCTGGAAACCCAAACCAGGAAGACCAACATATTCTATATTCATTCACATCATACATTGTTTACAATACAATATACATATAGGATCCCGTAGCATCCTATTGATGATTGCAGCTTCGTGAGACATTCTTCAAGTCTTCTCCCCAAAGCAGTGGGTTGGGTCGACACGTGCCTTCTCCGTATCTTCTCCTCGATGGACTGAGTTGGGTTTACCTGGGATGATTCTTCTCCCTAGTTGTGTTGGGCTGGGTTGACCTGAGACGAGTCTTCTCCCCAGGTGGGATGGGTTAGGTTGATTTGTGGGGACGCCCCTAATCTTCTCCCCATATCAGGCTGGGTTGAACGCTCCTCTGAGACTGAGTTGAGCAAGACACTCGTCAGAGGAGTGGCAAGTTGATGTGGGAGGGCACCCAACGTTCCATGGGAGCAGACCATGTGGACATGTCACTTGAGAGTTGACCAAGTGGACACATCATGAGAGAGCAGCCCTTGACGATGATGATGACTTTCTCTAGTGGGTCGTAGCCGCTAGAAGAGATGAGGACATTCATATTGGGTGTAGCCATGTGTGACATATTGATGCAGCCTTTCACTATGATGACCAGAGACGAGAAGAAGCCCAACGTCTTGTGTAGAAGACCCATCAGAAGCCCAACGTCTTGTGTAGAAGACCTAATCTGCTAAAGTCGGCCTAGATGGAGAGACACCTTTTGGGAAGGATAAAGTTCTCATTGGACTTGTATAAATAGAGAGAACTATCTCTCATTTTGTCATAACACACTTGGATCATTTTCTCTCTCTTGTGTAGCGCTGGCCTCTTGGGATTCTAGCACACTTCTTCTTGGTGATTGGATTTTATCTTGGACTATCTATTATCTAGTGAAAGGTGGTTGTTGGGTTTTTCTCCCTTGTGAAGAAGGGTTTCCCAAGATATCTCTTGTGTATTTTGTGCATGGTTATCTTCATGTGATCTTGGATAATTGTATGATGCAATTAATGCTTAGGGTTTATGCTTCATGATGCTTATGCTATTGCAAAATTGATTAGAATGTTAACAAGTTGATCAAGCATAAAAATTCAACATGGTATCATAGCAGTGTTCCTGAAGAAGCCATTACACAAGCTTCTCCAGGACCTTTCTATGCTAGTCGTCACCTTCTTGCTGCAACTGCAAAACGACCCTTTACCCTTTTTCTTTGTTAAGCTAGTTTTAGCACTTTCCCTTGGACGTTGGGCCTAATCTCTTCACAGACAGGTACAGCCTAGTCCAGCACATCACCTGCAACTTTCAGATTGCAAATTGAAAGAGTTTAATTTTCGGCCCTAGGGTTTCTAGGGTTTCTGCAATTATGGTGAGCAACGTTCCTGTGGAAGATAGGCTTGATGGAGCCTCTAACTTCAACTCTTGGAAATCAAGATTACTCATCACTCTAGAGGAGAGTGACCTAATGAAGTTTCTGGAGGAAAAGGTACACAAATATTTCAGAGAAAACGAAAGCCACATCAGGCTCATGAACACAAGGAGAAAGACATGTCAAAAGTTCAGTGTTACAAATGTGATAAATATGGACACTATGCCAGAAACTGTCCTATACGAAGGAAAGGAAGGAGGCATGCAACCACTGCCAATGTTGATGAAGATCCACCTCACACCAGATCTGATCCTGCTGATGAATTCTTCTTCATCTCAGCCCTCTCAGGTACGATTCCTACTAGCAATAATATCTGGTTGATTGACAGTGGTGTTTCCAGACATATGACTGGATATAAAGAACATCTCGCTGAACTAGTAAAGAAGGATTCTCGATTACATGGTGTACTTGGTGATGATGCTAGATATGTTGTGAAAGGAACTGGAACCACTTCCCTTCAACTAGACTCAGGTATTCCACTTCATTTGAGTGATGTATTGTTTGTACAGAGAATGAGAAGGAACCTTGTCTCTATTTCAGCGAAGACAAAGGCTACAAGGTTGCCTTCTCCGATGGAAAAGTTCTTGCATGGCACAAGAACTCTAGTATGGATTCAACCAATGTAATTGGTGTTCGAGAAGACAACTTGTATAAATTGGCAGTTCATCCAGTTCAAGAACTTGTACATGATTCTATCAGTCTGAGTGAGCTTTGGCACAGAAGACTTGCTCACTTACATTACAGAGCTCTTCCCGCTCTGGGGAAGATGGTGATTGTTCTTCCACAACTTCGTGTTGAGCATGATGGCGTTTGCAGAGGCTGTGCTCTTGGAAAGAATGATAAGGGGACGTTTTCCAATAGTGACAGCAGATCCAAAGGAGTCTTGGATCTAATACATTTAGATTTGTGTGGACCTATGACGGTTGCTTCCTTGAGTGGATACTTATACTATGTGGTCTTCATTAATTGTTACTCAAGGAAGAAGTGGATTTACTTCTTGAAATCCAAGGAGTCAGAAGAAGTCCTTATCAAATTCCAAGAATTTAAAGCTCAGATTGAGACCCTGACCGAAAGGAAGATTAAGACCTTGAGATCAAATAATGGAGGAGAATATACCTCCAAATGTTTTATTGATTTTTGCATTGAGGCAAGGATCAAGAGGGAGTACATTGTTCCTTACAACCCTCAACAAAATGGAGTTGCAGAAAAGAAGAACATGTCTAATGTAGAAGCAACTAAGGCAATGATCCATGATAAGAGTCTACTAATGTTTCTTTGGGCAGAAGCATCCATGACCACCATATATGTGCAGAAGAGAAGTCCTCACAAGATTTTGAAGAACATAACTTTTGAAGAGGCCTTCACCGGAGTTAAGCCTGAAGTAGAACACTTCAGGATATTTGGGTGTCCAGTCTACATTCAAGTACCCAAGGGGAAAAGATCAAAACTAGAACCCTCCGGTAGGAAGGGCACATTTGTTGGGTACAGTGAATCATCAAAGGCATATCGGATCTACATCTCAGGTCAAAGACAGATCAAAGTGAGTCGAGGTTTCCTTTGAGGAGGAAGTTGCCTTCAAAAAATCGAGAAGGTCTCACATAGAGACTGACAGTGAGAGAGAGGAAGAGATGGTGTCTTCCCCACCTCACACCCCAGCAGTGCAGAGAGAACCAGACGAGCTAGTAGAGACTATTGAGCATGTTGATCCAGTTGATCCTATTGAACCAGTACAACCTATTGATGTTCCTAGAGAGATTACAGTGGGTCGGAAAAGACCTACCTGGGCTTGTCAAACCTTGCAAGAGGCAGAGGAATATGCAGCTCCTCGTGCTACTTTCAGAGAAAGCAAGAGACCCCAGAGATTCTAGAGTTATATAGCATCCATGAGCCACATCATTGATTATGAGCCTTCCAGTTATGAGGAGGCATCTATTTAGCCAATATGGAAGGATGCCATGATGGAGGAGTATCAGTCCATCATGAAGAATGATGTGTGGGACATTGTTCCAAGACCCAAAGGGATGTCTATTGTGACTTCCAAGTGGATTTATAAGATAAAACATGCAGCTGACGAGAGCATTGAGAAACACAAAGCGAGATTTGTGGCCAGAAGATTCTCTCAGGTGGAGGGAATAGATTATGAGGAGACTTTTGCTCATGTTGCTCAATATACCTCCATTCGGACAATTATTGCACTTGCTTCAACCTTGGGTTGGAGACTACATCAGATGTACGTGAAGACAACCTTTCTCAATGGCGATATTGAGGAAGAGGTGTATATCGAGCAGCCAGATGGCTTTGTGATCCATGGGAAGGAGTCACATGTGTGCAGGTTGAAGAACGCTCTATATGGACTCAAGTAGGCCCCTCATGCTTGGTATGTGAGGATTGATGAATACCTTATGAGTCTAGGTTTCAGCAAAAGTGTTGTTGATGCCAACCTGTATTATAAGGTTGATAATGGTGAATCCCTGATTCTGATTCTGTACGTTGATGACTTATTCGTCACCAGAGCAGAGCATCTCATTACTTGGTGCAAGCATGAGTTGGATTTTGAATTTGAGATGAAGGATCTCGGAATGATGCATTACTTCTTGGGACTTGAAGTATGGCAGAGAACTGATGAGATCTTCCTAGGCCAAGGGAAGTACACAGTTGAGATCTTGAGGAGATTTGGTATGACAGACTATAAGTCCATGACCACACCGATGATGACGAATCCGAAGAAACTGAGTGAGTCTTCTTCAGATTCAGACTTGATTGATCCGACTATGTATCGACAGCTAATTGGATCATTGATGTATCTGGTTAATACTAAACCTGATATTTTCTATGCAATGAATTCACTTAGCCAGTTCATGAGTCAGCCGAGAGAGATACATTGGGTAGCTGCGAAGAATGTGTTGAGATACTTATGAGGCACGGTTGGATATGGCCTAAGAATTGCTTCTAGTATCGACATGAGATTGCAGGGATATGTTGATTTAGATTGGGCAGGAAGCACAGTTGACAGAAAGAGCACCTTCGAATGTTGCTTCGGCCTAGGATCCACCATGGTTTCCTTGGGAAGCAGGAAGCAAACTTTCGTGGCCCTGAGTACCGTAGAAGCCGAGTACATTACAGTATGTACGACAATATGCTAAGCAGTGTGGCTTCGCAAACTCCTTGCAGGATTGTTTGGTCAGATGTTGGATCCCACCGTGATACATTGTGACAACCAGAGTTGTGTGAAGCTCTCAAAGAATACAGTATCTCATGACACTACCAAACATGTAGAGATCAAGTATCACTATATTCATGATATTGTGCAGAGGAACGTAGTTCGAGTGGAATACCTTCCTACCGAAGAGCAGATCGCAGAAGTTCTCACCAAGCCCCTTGCCAGGTCGAAGTTCGTGTACTTTCATGATAAACTTGGCGTGACAAAGAATGTCCCTCTTGCTGAGAGGGAGTGTTGATGATTTCAGCTTCGTGAGACATTCTTCAGGTCTTCTCCCCAGAGCAGTGGGCTAGGTCGACCTGTTCCTTCTCCCTATCTTCTCCCCGATGGACCGAGTTAGGTTGACATGAGACGGGTCTTCTCCTCAGTTGTGTTGGGATGGGTTGACCTGAGACGGGTCTTCTCCCCATGTGGATGGGTTGGGTTGATCTATGGGGACGCCCCTGATCTTCTCCCCATACTGGGTTGGGTTGAACGCTCCTCTGAGACTGAGTTGATCAAGACACTTATCAGAGGAGTGGCAAGTTGTCCTGGGAGGGAACCCAACGTTCCATGGGAGCAGACCATGTGGGCATGTCACTTGGGAGTTGACCAAGTGGACACATCATGAGGGAGCAGCCCTTAGTGATGATGATGACTTGCTCTAGTGGGTCGTAGCCCCTAAAAGAGATGAGGATGTTCACACTGGGTGCAGCCATGTGTGACATATTGATGCATCCTTTCACTATGATGACCAGAGACAAGAAGAAGCCCAACATCTTGTGTAGAAGACCTAATCTGCTAAAGTCGGCCTAGATGAAGAGACACCTTTTGGGAAGAATAAAGTTCGCATTGGACTTGTATAAATAGAGAGAACTATCTCTCATTTTGTCATAACACACTTGGATTGCTTTCTCTCACTTGTGTAGGACTAGCCTCTTGGGATTCTAGCGCACTTCTTGATGATTGGATTTTCTCTTGGACTATCTATTATCTAGTGAAAGGTTGTTGTTGGGTTTTTCTCCCTTGTGAAGAAGGGTTTCCCGAGATATCTCTTGTGTATTTTGTGCATGGTTATCTTCTTGTGATCTTGGATAATTGTATGATGCAATTAATGCTTAGGGTTTATGCTTCATAATGCTTATGCTATTGAAAAATTGATTATAATATTAAAAAGTTGATCAAGCATAAAAATTCAACACATCCAAAACCCGAATTAGTCAACAACCCTAATTCTTTAACCAGAAATAGAAAACCATCAGCGAAAACCATGTGACGAAAAACCACCCAAAAAATGGACTCAAAAAACCACCCAAAAAAATGGGCGCAATGTAGACACTAGTTCTAGCCATGCTAAGAATATAACACATACCCAACATTCTCCCACTTGTTGTTTTCTTTGCATACAGGGGGTTACAAGGTTACATAGTCAACAATCCAGGGCAACAATGCCCATAGATCCTCTACACCAAGAGAACTTCTCAGTTCTCACAGATTTTGTTAATGAATCTGCAACATTCTTCAAAGTGTCCACCTTCATCAACAACACCTTATTTTCTTCAACCATGTCTCTCACAAAGTGATATTGAACATCAATATGCTTTGTCTTTGAATGATAAATTGGGTTCTTTGCCAAAAAAATTGCACTCTGACTGTCACAATCTATCCTTACAGCTTCTTGTACCAACCCAATACCTGAACACAATCTTTGTAACCATATTGTTTCCTTGCTTGAAAGTGCCACTACAAACTGTCTTTAGGTCATCCAACTGATTGCTCTTCCAAACAGGGTAAACACATAGCCACTTGTAAATCTTCTACGATCCAGATCTCCAACCCAGTCTGCATCCACAAAGCCATGTATGTCCAAAACTCTGTCCAAACCTAGTCTTCCTTGGTAGCACAATCCATAACTAGTACTGCCATGCAAATACCTGAAAACTCTCTTTACTGTTGTCCAATGCTCCTTCCCTGGTTTTGACATATACATGCTCAAAACTCCCACTGCATGTGCAATGTCTGGTCTAGTACAAAGTTCAAACCATTTCATACATCAAACTGCCAACCGCACTCACATATGGAACACGAGACATGTCCTCCTCCTCTTCCTATATCTTGGGACATTGATCCGCAGATAACTTTACACCTATAGAAATAAAGACCCTGACCGCTTTACATTCCTGCATATTAAACCTTTGCAATAGTCTCAACATATTTTCTCTGATTTAACCAGAGTTTCATGTTTTTCCGATCTCTTTTAATTTCCATGCCCAAAATAAAATTTGCAACACCAAGATCCTTCATGTCAAATTTAGAGGACAACTGAGTTTTCACATCCTGCATAATCTCCTTGTTGTTTCCTATCGACAACATGTCATCCAAATACAAGACCAAATAAAACAAATGATCACCAATTAATTTAAAATACACACAATGATCCTCTTTGCTTCTTGTGAAGCCAAGTCCCAGCATATAAGTATCAAATTTTTGATACCACATTCTTGGTGATTGTTTTAAACCCTATAAGGACTTTTTCAACTTGCATACCAACTCATTCTTTCCCTTCACAACAAAGCTTTATGTCTGCTTCATGTAGATTTCTTCTTCCAGATCCCCATGTAGGAATTTCGTTTTCACATCCATTTGTTCTACTTCAAAATCAAACACAACAGCAATAGATAACATAAATCTAATAGAGGTTAACTTGGCAATAGGAGAAAAAATCTCACCAAAATCAATTCCCTCAACCTGGGAATAACCCTTTTCTACTAACCGAGCTTTGTATTTCTCCACTTTGTCTTTTGCATTCAGCTTCTTTTTATATACCCATTTGTTGTCGTTGGGATTTCTTCCAGTCGACAATTCCACTAGATCCCAAGCCTAATTCTTATCCAAGGCTACCATTTCTTCGACCATGGCCTTTTTCCAAAATTTTCCATCCTCTGAATCCATTGCCTCTATTAAAATTCTAGGATCATCATTAGTAATAGACAAAGCAAAATTTGAATGGAAATCGGATGAAGTATACCTTTCTGATAGCTTTTTTTCCTGAACCGATCTCCTCAATATTGGAGTATGAGGCTCTTCTTCTTTTGATTATTGTTCTTCTATAGAATCTGATTCATCATCTTTTGACTCAAACTCTATTTTCTCTGGTTCTTCCTTACTTGGTAGGACTTCCTGTTTGACAACATCTTTCATTTCTCAAAATACCACATCTCGGCTATAAACAACCTTCTTAGATTCTAGGTTCCAAAGCTTATAACCTTTGAGACCATCTTTATACCCAATAAAGATACACTTTTCAGTCTTCTTATCTAACTTACTCATGTTTTCCTTTAGAACATGAACATAGGCCTCACAGCGAAATACCTTGAGATGTGTGAAAGGGTTTCTTACCAGTCCATACCTCGTGTGGAGTCTTGTCATCCAATGTTGATGAGGGTGATCGATTGACCAGATAACATGCAATACCCACTGCCTCTGCCCAAAATTCTTGCCCTAACCCAGCATCATTGAGCATGCACCTTGCTTTTTCCATCAGCATCATGTTCATCTTTTCTACAACTCCATTCTGCTGAGGTATATATGAAGTAGACTTCTTCCTTTCTATACCACATTTCTTACAAAATTCTTCAAATTCATTCCCGCAGAACTCTCCACCATTATCCGTTCTCAACACCTTAATTCTTTTCTCTATTTGATTCTCAACAAGAGCCTTAAACTCTTTAAACCTATCAAAAACTTCAAATTTCTTCCGAAGGAAATATATTCAAGTATTCCTCAAGAAGTCATTTATAAATGAGACATAGTACACATATTTTCCCAATGATGGAACCGAAACAGGTTCAAACACATCACTGTGCACTAGCTGTAAAATTCTTTCTTCCCTCGTTGCACCTAAGGGGAATCTTACCCGATCCTGCTTCCCATATACACAATGTTCACAGAAATCAAAAGCTAGAGAGCAGTTAGACATACCTTCAACCATACCTTTACCATGTAGTAGTTGAAAACCCTTCTCTCCGATATGCCCCCGTCTTTGATGCCATAGCATAACCTTTTCTCCAAAGACTATAGGAGTTTTTTCTTTTTCAGCTCCAATAGCAGGAACAATGGAACTATTACACCCATCACTAATAGTGCTTCCTTGCATCTTTTATACAAAGTTCCAATCTGAGCTCCCTTCAACAACACCATTGCTCCTCGAACCATCCTATAGGTTTATTTTTCAAATATTGTTTTTACCTTGCATCGTCCATTTTTCTTACAGAAATCAAATTTTTGGTCAATCCTAGGATGTGCAAAACATCAGGCAGTGTTTTAATCTTTCCATCTATGAGCCTCAACTTGACTTTTCCTCGTCCTATGATTCTGGCTATCGAGTCATCACCTAAGAAAACATTACCTTAATCATACCTTTCATATTCATAGAACCACTCCCTATGGGGATTCATATGAAAGGTTGCACCTAAGTCAACCAACCATGCCTCATGATCTGCATGTGTGCTTGAAGAAGCTAAGTACACCTCCCCTCCTTCCTTGGAGGTTTTTTCTTCTGTAGAAGCAACATCTTCAAATCCCTTCACTCTCTCAAAGTTTCTAGATCTACATTGCTTCTTGTAGTGTCCTTCTTTTCCACATCTCCAACATACCTTTACAAAATTTCTGGGAGATTTAGATCTACCCTTAGACTTAGATCTCCCACTTGAGGACTTAGATCTATTTCTAACCTGGGAGCGTCCTCTTACAAATAATGCATATGTGCTCTATCCTTCCATGTTCTTTCGTCTTATCTCCTCCGACAACAAGGATGAGATCACATCATCAAAACTCAAGATAGTTGTATTACTACCTATGGCCACAACCAGATTAGCCCACAAGTCTAGTAAAGAGCACAATAAACTGATACACTTATCTTCATCTGAAATTTTAATCTCAACAGATAATAACTAACTTACCACAATATTGAAGGCGTTCAAATGCTCTGTCACCGAGTCTCCATCTCTCATCCTCGGGTTATACAGTTTCTTCCCTAGGAACAGTTTATTTACCAGGGACTTAGACCGATACAAGTTCCCCAACTTATCCCATAACTCCTTGGTTGTAGCTTCCTCTGACACATTCAATAATATGGACTCTGAGAGACACAATCGGATTGTGCTCTTCCCCTTCCGATCCAACTTTTTCCAATCATCTGTTGATGTTCTTGTAGGTGCAATACCTGGATCCACGACGATCCATTGATCTCTATCTACCAATAGATCTTCCATCTTGAGTTTCCACAGCTCAAAACTTTTCCCATTAAATTTCTCGATCTCTATTTTTGAACTGCTCGCCATTTCTTTTCACTTGAAAAATCAATACCGCAAATCTTCCACTGTAACAAGGGTTATCACAATCCCGAGCCAAACCCCTGACCATAAAGGCTCCCCTTGAAGCCAATAATTGCTCTGATACCAAATGTAGATTTTAACCTTGTACAATTATTTACTGCAAACAAATTTTCAATAAAAGAACAGAAAAGATACAATGGCAAATACTCACATTACACAGAGATTTTTCCCCTGGAAATCCAAACCGGGAAAACCAGCATATTCTATATTCATTCACATCATACATTGTTTACAATACAAAATACATATAGGATCCCGTAGCATCCAAAACCCTAATCCAATAACTCGGATTAGTCAACAACCCTAATTCCTTAACCAAAAATAAAAAACCATCGACGAAAACCATGTGTTGAAAAACCGTCCAAAAATGGGCAGGGGGGCTCTGCCCCCCTCTTACCCCCCTACACGCCCGGTGCAACATAGATACTAGTTCTAGCCATGCAAAGAATATAACACATACTGAACAAATAACGCACCAACAAAAAATCAATCAAGGACAAAATTAGGAGATATTCTCATGCATTTCATGTCATGAGAATATCTCATGAACGAATTAAAAGTTAATTTTATACCTCCAAGGTTAATTATATCGCATGTTGCGATTTCCTCCATGTAATCAATATGACCAATGCATGAAAAGAGGATCTGACCAGAAGTCGTTCTGAACATATTTGGAAAACAATGTTTGTATTTAAACATGTGTTTGAACAACGTAATGTAAGCATGATATTATGAAATAGATCTTTAGTTGCATTCAAACTGTGAGATCAATAGTTGTTATATCGACTTGTATCTTTGAGTTTGATTAATAAAATGTTGGTGTTTTGAGAGTTCAATTTGTGGTTCCAATTGCTTTAATTCTGTAGTCTTCTTCACAATGGGATGCCAATTGGGAAGGGCCCACCAAGATGGCTAACGTTGTCATGTATCATTAGTATAGATTTGTAAATGCAATTTGTGGATTTTCGCTGCTTTGTTTCAACTCTGTCTTTCTTCAGTTTATGTAATTAATTTTGTGAATGATCATGCTCTAATCGTGTCCATTGTAACAACTTGTTAATAGCTCTCTTTTGAATGGGAATTGCGCCATCATTACAACCTTGTAATCACCTTAATTTTACTATCTGAACATACCAGAAGCAATTTTGCTTTGGTTTATGAACTCGTTCTGTAGACAACATCTGATTGTTATTGAATAATAACCCAAGCATAATTTGAACGGTTGCATTGTAGTTTCGATTGGTAGTCATATAACTTTATCTTCCATAATTGCAAATAACTTTAGTGACTCTATTAATACAGGGTTGCATCATTCAATATTCTAGACTTAAGAGTGCTTGAGTTTAATGTAAATTGGTATGCAAGTGTGTGTGTGTGTGTGGATTGATCACTGTCTTTGTTATTCTTTTCCCTTCGTTCCTTCAGTTTAGTGATTAGATTGCTTTGATTACAGGTAGCATAAATCTCATTGGAGTTTCAACGATAAGATTGAGTTTGTTTCATTGTGATGAACGCTAGATCAAGTCCAGTGCAAGATTCATAACCTGAGCCTGTAAACTCTTTATTGTTAGCTCAATAAGTCATTTCTTTGCAGTTACTAAAGAGTGAATAAATTAATTTTCAAAAGTATTTTATATGCCCATTTTGCTTCTGCAATTACAAGAATAGTTTCACTTGAAGGTGGCAATGAGATTTTCCCTTGGAATTGCTTACATGAACGCTCAGGACATGCTTAAGTGAAAGATTGTAGCATGTGCCAGCAGGGCACTTTCTTGTTTCGTTGCCCAATGAACGAATGTCTTGTCATTTGCTAGGAGTGTAGTTTCATGTTCTTTTCATAGATTAAATAGGCATTCTTGTCCTAGTCCTTGCACATACAGTGTTGGCATCTCTAAGCTTACACTCCCAGATTGATGATTACATGTTCAGTAATTAAGTCAATTAATTCGCTCGACACTCAGCTCGTCAACTGCAAGAGCGATGCTATGGTAAGCAAATTGAGTTATGTGTCCTCCTCGCATCTGTGGTTTTTCTCCCTTTTGTAGATTATGGGCCATTACCAGAGAGGGTTTAATTTAGCTCTGCGAGGAGGATCTTAGTGTACCCCTAGTTGTTTCCCTTTTGTTGAAGGCTAAGTGCCAAATCTGTGATAGAGTCTCGATAACCACAGAGACCTCTAGCATGCCCTAGGGAGAGGGGGTGGGTCTGGAAGAGTGGAAGCGTATTGGAGTTCTCTTGAGATTTGGTTTGAGTACATCGTGGTATCAGGGATGCAATTCCTTAAATTCTGCAATGGCTCTGTGGTGGTTGTGGGCTGGATAGAGCATCTACAAACCATGGTCATCACAGGATTTCAAGCGACAAGAAGCACTAATAAAGCAACCAGGCATTTGGGAAAATAGGATGGAAGACTCGTCGGAATCAAAGATTACTGAACTAAATTGACAAAGATCTCGAAGGAAAGGCAAGGAGCAACCTCCGACCAAGAAAAAGGTCAAGTATGGATTTCAAGGGAGAAGTACTGAAAAGGAGGCACCGCTAGCTCAACAACAATATTATGAGGACACGTCGAAGCATGTTCAACAGGCTGTTGAGGATTTAATGGGCACAGTGAAGAAGAAGGAAAGTCAAACCTCCAAACAACAAATCCAAGACAAATGTCAAAACTGGGCGGTGGATATAGGATTCTCCCAATCGCGCAACACAAAGGTCTTCATGGCAAAGAAATTCTATTGGATGGTGAAGACATTGTTGGCCACAACACTGGACCAGCAAGAGCATCAGGAACCTAAGGAACGAGACAGACTACAATGACTAGAGGTAAAATTCACTGTGTTTTGTTGACTAGTATTTGGCCTAAGTCTTAAGGTTACAAAGTGGGGTCCCAAGGCAAGGGAGGGAACGGTGGAGGTTGGGGGCACTTCAGACTTAGCTGGCACCAATTCCAACTCGATAATTATTGAGGAGGATGTTGATCAAAAGCTGGCAAGCAAAGGGAAAGGGCCAATGACTCTTGTTGATCAAAAGCTGGCAAGCAAAGGGAAAGGGCCAATGACTCTTGTTGATCCAGGCCCTTCTAAACCTAGTCCACTCTAGCTTTGTTGTTTGTTTAGTTTATCATGGCTATCGCTATCCATGAAAGATATCACAACATGTCTAGTTGGTTCGGTCTTATAGATTTCTACATGACTGTATATGTCAATTTTGAAGATTTGCATAATGTATAACAAACTAGAAGGAATGTTGATTTATATGCTATGGTTGTATAGGACTAATATAGTATACATGATGAAGAATATGAAAAGGACTCTGAGATCCAATCATCTTTTTGGAAAATCTCAAACTGCCATAATTGTAACCTTTTTTTTACAATATTAATACATAATTAGAACAATTTACAAAGAAAAAGTATACATATGAAAATATTAACTTTATATTTTAGACTTTTAAGATTTTTTAAAAATATTTTTGAGTTTATAAATGAACATGTATCAAAGACATAATGTATATTATCAAAGATATTAAAAAAATAAATTAAGTGTAAAATGTAAAAATATTAACTTTATATTTAAAGATTTTTAAGATTTTTTTTAAATATTTTTTACTTTTTCTGAATTTATAAATGAACATGTATCAAAGACATGATGTATATTATCAAAATATTAAAAAATAAATTGACCGTACTGTATCAGTACAGTACAGAAAATTCATTGAATTTCGTATTGCTACCGAATTTCCTACAACAAAGGTCAACACTACCGAATCTTGCTGTTATTCGTTAGATGCCTCTATGGCATCTGAAATCTGAATTTGTTGTGTACGAGTCACTGGTGAACCAATGTCAGCTGGCGACATCTATGTAAATATTTGATTTAAAAAATAAAATACATACCAAGGGTTGTATCGAGAAGATTTCCCTTTTAGAGGCTTCTTTATTTTTTCGGGCCCCTGAATTCATTGCGAGTGTGTCATCGGTGAACCAAACTCAGTTGGCGACATCTATGTATTTATTTGATGAAAAAATAAAAGAAAAAATGAAATGCATACCAGGGATTGCATCGAGAGGTTTTTTCCCCATAGAGGCATCTTTATCTTTTCGGGCTCTCTGGCATATGTAATCTAAATTTGTTGCGTCTGTATCACCAGTGAACCAATGTCAGTTGGCAACATCTATGTATTTATTTGAAAAAAGATAAAATAAAAATAAAAAGCATACCATGGATTGTATCAAAAGGTTTTTCAGCCTCTTTATTTTTGGGAGTTCTCTGGCCTCTGGAATCTGAATTTGTTGTGTCTGAGTCACCAGTAAACCAACGTGAGTTGGCAACATCTATGTATTTATTTGATTAAAAAATAAAATAAAAATAAAATGCATACCATGGATTGTATCAAGAGGATTTTCCCCTTTAGAACTTGAATTTGATGTGTCTGTGTCACCGGCGAACTAACGTCAGTTTGCGACATTATGTATTTATTTGATTAAAAAATTAAATAAAAATAAAATGCATACCAGGGATTGTATCAAGAGATTCTCCCTCTTTACAGAAGAACTGCTTTTTCTTTTTCTTGCGGTTTCCTTGGCGTCTGGAACCTGAATTTATTGTGTCTATGTCACCGGTAAGCCAAGGTCAGTTAGTGACATCTATGTATTTATTTATTTGGATGAAAAAATGAAACGAAAATAAAATGCATACCAGGGATTGTATCAGGAGATTTTTCGACTTGAGAGGCCTCTTCATTTTTGGGGGTTCTTTGGCATTTGGGATCTGAATTTGTTGTGTCTGTGTCACCAGTGAACGAACGTCAGTTGGCGACATCTATGTACTTATTTGATGAAAAAAAAAAATTAAAAATAAAATGCATACCAAGGATTGTTTCAGGAGGATTTTCCCCTTTGGCGGCCTTCTTTTTTTGGGTTCTCTGGCCTCTAGAATCTGAATTTTCTGTGTATTTGTCACCAGTGAACCAACATCAATTGGCAACACATGTATTTATTCGCTTAAAAAAACAAAAATAAATAAATAAAAGTATACCGGAGATTGTATCAGGAGGTTTTCCCCCTTTAGAGTCTGTATCTGTTGTCTCTGTGTCATCGGCAAACCAACGTCAATTGGCAACATATCTGTCTTTATGTGATTAAATGTAAAGATAAAAATAAAAGGAAAATGCATACCAGGGATTGTATCAGAAGGTTTTTTCCCTTTAGAGGCCTTTTTCTTTTTACGGGCTCTCTGGCGTTTTGAATCTGAATTTGCTGTGTCTGAGTCATCGATGAACCAATGTTACCGTCCACTTAGACCAAATGAATTTGATTACGAAACTAAAATAAATTCATACCGAGGATTGTATCAAGAGGATTCTTCCCTTTAGAAGCCTCTTCATTTTTGTGTGCGCTCTGGCTTTTGTCTATGCTATTTCTGCGCGGTTCGGCGGTTTTCTCCATTTCGTGGATTTCAGCAACAATGTGCCCTATATAACCCATCACCTCGTTCCATCTACCCAAGTGTTTCTCCTTCCCATGGAACTGTGAATCCAGCAGCTCATCTCTAGCATATCTTATTCGCGGGCGCCCGACATTAGAAGGGAGAATTAAATGAACTGCCGAACAATTCCAGTCTTCTGCCAGGATCTTTTGTGTGTCGCAGCTGATATCTGAATTTGCTGTGACTTTAACCCATTCATCGTTGCGGGTTCGTGCAATGCTGTCAGTCTTCGTTTCGTCTTCTGTGCGAAGCTCTTCTGATTTTAGTTCTGTGTCGTCAGCCATGGCTTCCCTGGAGGGTTTTCAGGCTCACTTGCAAGGCATTCCCTCTGATTTTTAGGTAGCGTATGATTGAAGGTTACCACAAGGATCCTACATGGGACTCTTGGCGCCCTATTTAATCTAAAATCAAATCACAGCACTCTGAGCATGAAATCATGTCAACTCAGGCAACTGTAATTAAAGCTAACTTCTAGATTGGCGGGTATGGCATCCCCTAACAATGAAACATAGTTGCCAGCTGGAATCTATAAGCTCTCTTTTATCGATCTTGCCAGAGACGAGTATATCTGTATAAATGTTTGGAGAATCAACGGAAGTCGCCAATGACCATACTATGATCTGACATCATAATCAAACTGTGTTTATATATTCTACCATTTCCTTCCGCCGCCTTTGTTCCAACTTCCTCTTGGAACACTGTAGACGTCGTCACTATCACCACACTTGTCTTGTATTATTCTATCTCGTAGTCTAAATAATGTTTTAGGTTTTGTTTTGTTTTTAAGTAATATTATAGTTTAATGTTATAGGTAGAAAAATTGTTGGAGTAGTTAAATTTGTATAATTTTAATGTTTTAGGGATTTTTGATTTATATTGAGTTATTGTCAATCCTATATTGAATTATATTTTTAGTTAAAGGTGTTTTAAACTGTTTATGTTTTTAAAAAAATTTAATGTTTTTTTCAAAATTTGGTTAGAAATTTAGAAGGATAATAGAATTACAGATTTCAATGATTTAGATTATATATTTCAATTATTTTAAGAACAATGAACAATTTATGCATTCAAAAATTCAATTTGAACAATTATAATATTTACCACATTATCACTAATCAATTACATTGACTTGCAACTAAACATAAGTTTTGTTTCAACTTAATTACAATGACTTGATTAGCAAATAAGCATAGGTTAAATCCAAAGAAATTAACATTTAACTCTACAATATATATATATATATATATAATGACTTGCAAAAGTTTTGCTTCAACTTATTTACAATGGCTTATAAATAAGCATACGTTGTGTTATCACATGAAGTTGTTCAAGGTCGCAGGTGACACCCATGAGCACAGGCGAACATGCCGGTGCAGTTTGCCACGATGGAGATCCCGTGTGCATTTTGTTAGTGCCATCTCTAAACATGGTTGGACGGATTCCATAGTTGGCAGGCGGATAAAGCTTTGGTGGGGGCACTAAAATAGTCGGCGCACCCAGATCGCAGATCGTAATTGGATCAACAGCCACCAATCATTTCGGCACCAAAAGTTGCACGGACGTTAAAATCCAAAGGCGGGACAAAATCCAAACCGTGGTATTACGGGGAGGCTACATGGCGGAAGATGGTGCATTTCGGGCCTGAAAGCAATGTGGGTCCAAACCGCTTTCGATGGCCCCGAAATCACATGCTCTTACAACATCGTATCCAACAACAACACGTGGCCGCCCCCTAATAGTCAAGTTGTGTCCCGATCCCGAGGAGGGTTCAACCAATGAATAAGGACTGACTTTTGCGGCCTCGAAACCACCCGCTTATTCAACGCCCAATGCATGAGCAGCACGCGGCGACCTTCTAGGCGTCAAATCCTCGTCCTAATCCCAAGAAAAGATCAGTTAATGAAGCGAGGGAGTGGTGGTTGAAACCTCAGCTCAGTCCATAAATAGGAAGCATGGAAGCTATGGCCGAGGAGACAAATTGTCAGCCCGAGGTACCACGATGGACGGTTTCTTCTTGCAAGCCCATACTGATCTGAGCTTGCGTCTGACAGAAGGAAGCACACACAGTCTAACAGGAGGATACACAGACGAAAAGCCTTGGATGGGATGGCCAGATGACTCTTCCAATGGTTGTTCACTCATCTGAGTATAAATAGATCAGTTCAAGATTTTGTTAGGGTTGAATGGTTGAGCAGAGCTCCCTATTTTGTAATATTTTGATAACAGAGTTGTTCCCTAGTTATGTATGAGACTTGAGACTTTCTCATTAATAGAAGTCAACTTCTTTCACCATCTTGTTTACTGTTGTGTTGAAACACTCGTGCATGGAAGATCCAGATGAGGGTTGTATTTTTATTGTAATGTAGGTTTGATTATAATGTTGTTGTGACCTGTTTCAGTATTTTCTTTGTTGTCTTGTTTCCTCTTATGCTGAAATGCTCGTGCATGGAAGATCTAGATGAGTTGTTGCAGTCGCATGGTAATGGAGGTTTGATTATCATGTTGTTGTGATATATTTCAGTGTCTGAAACTTGAGTTCAAGAGTGCTCTTGTGCCTGAGTTTTTCTTCACCAAGTTGTGCTCTTGTGCCATAGTTTTTTTCTTCACCAAGTTGTTTGAAAGTCGGATGCCCATGGCAGTCTTGTCCACCTTTCTTACTATGTCTTCCCTATGTTCACATTTAAACTCAATTCAATGGTTGAAGTTAGTTGTGGCCCTCATTTCTTTGTGCATTTCTGGCCTAGTTTCAGAGTTGACGATATTGTTCTGAGTTTTTTTCCATTTGATCTCCACTCATAAAACCTACCTCCGCAAAACATTTTGATGGGTACTTGAATGGTCTCTCAGCAACCCGAGGACTCTGCTAAGCACACGTTGAACCCTTTTGGAAAAAATATAAAGTTGAACCTAATGAAACTAACATCTAGCTTTAGAATGCTAATGTTAATAATTTTTGTCCCTGTGTTTTTACACTGCCAAGAGTGAGTCTATATTGTTTTGGGTTGTTAATTAGACTTTTTATGAGTCGGCCTAATGATTAAGAACATGTGTTTCCTCTTAAGAGGTCAAGGTGTTCAAATCCAGAGGGGGTAGGCATGTATACCTTCACAGACTTTAATACCAAATCATTGGGCTGAGAGGGTCCTTTCTCCCACAAACAAGGGGTCTAGTCCACCAATTTAAAATGCTTCACAGGACTTAAACATAGATTATTATTATTATTATTTCTTTTATTTGTATAAAGTTTATTTTAGTAATTTTATTTTAATTTATAAAATTAAAAAAAAATTGATTATTTTGTATAAAGTTGATTTTATTAATTTTATACTTTTATTTATAGAATTTTAAAAATTATTGATTATAAACATTGATATAATTTCATATATTTATGATATTATTATTAAATAATAATATAATAATATTTTAAAAGTTAATGAAATGTTATCAAAACCGTCGTTGTCACGTTTAATTTTGAAATTAAACTTGTTAACTGCAGTTTTCACATTAAATTGATAAATTATCATCCAGATTGGTCTCTTTGGTCATGCATCAGCAGAATAAATGAATATTTCCAAACAAACCAAACTCAGAAGCCTGCCCACATGCTCTGAGCCCACGTGATCATAATTCTCCCATTATCTTTTCTATCAACATATTCTATGCCATTTTATTCTCTGTTTAGTAATGGCATGTAGGAAATTAGAGTGGGATCACATATTTTTCATAGTGAAGTGCCATGTCCTCGTCCTCACAAATTTAAAATTCCCACAGATTTCATTGAAATAGACATGATGTCTGGCATCATGACTAATCACTATAGAGTAACATTATCTTTTATGGATATGTTGGAATTCTGAATCACAATTTTGTATATTTAAATGGTATTTTTATTGTGTATGAATGAATTCCATTATGTTGAAACTCCATTTAAATTATATAAATTTAACTATTCAAATAATATAAATTTAATTGTTAAATATATCCTCAAACAGCTTCAAAACTTATAACTGCTAGACTAAGATACCTTTATACAAAAAAAAAATCACTCAAAATTCAAGATAAGATAAATTTACAATGATTTTCTTTATAATTCCATAAATCCATTTTAGACATTTTTTTCTTTATTACTGCTATTAACCCATTCACCCATTTTAGTGATTTGTATTATTATTTTTGACTAAAAAATAATTATTATGAATATTTTTGAGAATTTATTAGTTGTGTTTAGTGAATAGTAGACATTAATATTTAAATCAATTTGATCCAAGATTTCAAATCATCTTTAAACTATGACATGATTGTTGATTAGTAAAAAAAAAACGTTATATTCAATTGGAATCATGATTATTGATGAGAAAAAAATTCTTATATTCAATTGGAATATTTAGATATTAATTATAGTGATTTTATTTTTCGAATTTATTATATGACTATTATTATATAATCGGTGTTTTTAGGTATTTTGACTTTAATCAATTCCAATTTTGAGATTTTCACTTATAAACGCTTTTATATTATATTTTTAATCAAAACTTATACATATTACTTATCATTAATAAAGTTTAAAAGAAAAATTTTCATGACTCACTAACACCTAACCCTTAACTCACTAACTCCCTAATTCATTCACCCTATTTAATTACCAAGCCATTAAACCCCTAGCCCCTAGCACACTAACTCCAAAAATCTAAGTTAAATATAATCACTAACCCTACTAACCCCAACCTAGAACCCCTTAATGCCTAACCCATTACCCCTTAAAATCAATGATCCACAACCCATTAATTCACTACCACCAATGACCTAACAACTACCACATCCTTTTAACCATTGATCCATTCACTCACAATCTCCATACAACCATTGATTGCATCCAACCAATTAATGTCTTGATCACTAACATTAAATAAATCCATAATGATCTTGGTTCACTATGGTTGATTATAGTCAAACATGGTAGACTATAATTTGAAGAAAGTAGTTATCCATGATTGACACTATTAACCCACTAACCCATAAACCCTTCCAACCCCTTAATAGGAAGGTTATAAGCAATTTTGTTGCTCATTACACTTGTTTTCATTTTTTTCCACTTTCTTTTTCCTAACAACCTTCACAACCCAAGAAAACACTTTCTTAGGTCTGAGAGATAGATCTTATAAATTCCATCCTTAAAACTCTCATCAGTCCTACTATTCACTTGCTATTGATTTATGCCTAGCCCTTTCATTTCACGAGTAACAATATAACTAATGATGTAAAAAGGATGAAAAATGACACTCTTATAAATGTACAGCATAAAATGAAGGCATCAAAAACTAACTATCATGAAATCATAATTGACAAGCAAGGTTCTTTTTCAACTCTATGCCTAATGTTTGGTGAACATTGAAGCTTTTGTTTGAGACAAATGTAAGCAAAAAAATATTTATATCAAGATTTCATAAAGATGTATTTATGGAAAGATCATCGTCCTTGGAGATTCTCCTATAGTTTTTCAAGCCCTTATCTAGAGAAAACCTCCCCCCACTGGGGGTCATGCCCAAACTATCAAATGAATTATGTCCCTACTGCAAGACTTTGGTGAGGTCTTATTATTGCAATTCATGAGGCACTTGAGCTCATTAGTGAATGACATTGCAAATAAGGGAGTAGATGACCCTGAGTGCTCCCTAAGAACTTGGAAGGACAAGAGGGATCAAAGGTCATACTACCCCATCCCATGAATATGTGTCAAATGCAAATAAAAAAGTTGGGGGGCATATGGCACCCCCACATGTCACTCATTCTTAATGTGGTGGGTTGGTGATTTAAGAGCCCGATGTTCACATTATCCTTGGACACGGAGTCTCTTGTCACCTCATTTAATGTCATCTATGTGCAATGCAACCTTTTTATGTGGTTCAAGCGTAAGAGAATCAACAAGATATCATTTCCTCAATCTCTACATTCCTGGTGTTTAATGCTAATACTTGTCATATTATATCATTTCATAGGGTGGTATTACTTAGGCATTTCCTCCTCTTCTTGTGGTTTTAATAAACTTTATTGTATACAAAACCTCGTCTTTGTGCCTTGAGGAAGGTCTCTTTTTACAATGTTTCCACTGATCTATTTCATAATAATGCTTCGAACATCTATGATTGTTTTGGCACCGCGAGCGAAGGATAGGAGTCACCATCTTCATCATTCTAGGAACGCCATGCGATATCTTCCGCACATTATCCACCAAATTCATCGCCCGCTGCAGATTCAAGGTCAGTGAGAGGCTTAACCTCATCTTCAATTTTGAATTGAATACCATCGTTTAGGCTGTTGTTGAGCCATGAGGTCAAGGCTTTTGCATAAAAGCAGAGAAGTAGGCAGGGCCTAAATGGTTGTAATAATGAGATCTAGATCCGATTCGACTAGATGTTCTTAGTCCAATGTAATTTAATAGGTAGGTAGATTGGAAGAGCTCAGAGTTCTCATGTAAAGATCAATTTCGATCTCATTAAGGAGTAGTTAGAGATGCACAAGAGAGCAAAAGAGAAGGAGCTTAGACTTTGATATAGTCCATGCTCAGAAACACCTTGTAAAAATGTGTGCATTTGCTATTTAATACAAAACAACAGCTTTTCCCGTGATATTTCCATGTTGAATGGAATGCTCCATGTGTGTTCAATTTATGGTGTAGATGTATGCTATAAATTTGCAGGGAGTTGTTTTGGTTTCATGCTTGAGAGGTTCTGCAGGTTTCATGCCGAGGGCGGATGTATGCCGCTGGTTCTCGATTACCAGCATGATGCACTAACTCATGGAGTCGTATTAAAGACATGCCAGGGCACGAACCGGAATCAATAATCTGAAGATCGAGGCATCAAGACCTTAGAGGCAAGGCTGCAGAAGAACACGCTGTACGCGTAAGCTCCAGGAGTTATAAAGCTCACAAAGGGCGAATTGAGTAAGGAGTGCACAGAGGAACTCGCGAGAGTCAAAAGAAACACGGCTTTCCGGCGAGTTCTGAAGTCGCCAAGCAATTGAGCCAAAGGCAAGGAGGCAGAATCCATGTTAGAGTTCATTGAAGAAGAATCATCTCGAGAATTTTGATTCACGGATATTGAGGAAGCGCTAGAGCAATGTATGAAACTCTGAGGAAAGCACCAGAGATTGAAGAAGAGTCCATAAAAGGATATTCTGGTATTAAGCTGAAACACTCAAAAAACTTAATAGGTTGTTGATGTTATAAGATATTAGGAGGGCATCATATTTATCCATTTGAGGGAGAAGGGAAGGAGGAATTATTTTCCTTAGAGGTCCGGTCCTTAGAGAAGCCTGCAAGCGGATAACTTTTAGGGCGACTCAGTGAGCGCAGAAGTCAACTGCGATTCGGTTAAGCTCGGAGAAGTAAAGAGCGATACGCCAGCAGCTTAGGACTCAAGCGCAGAGCCTGCAGGCATGATAAACAAAGGTCTAGGGCTTCTTTGGAACATTTGGAATTTTCCGCGGTTAAAGAAAGCGCCAAAGCTCTGGAGGAGCAATAGCCGCCATTGATCAGCCCAGAAGATTCCAGGACCATTGATGATTTCAGCGCCCAGAGAAGCAGAGGAGCTAAGAGCCAAGATATTCGAAAATATCGATTGTTAAAACCCACAATCAAGGATCTGTCGAGAGCCGTATCGAAGATTTAAATCTCGGCAAGGTAGTTTAAAGTCCCAAGGCTGTATTGGGATATCGGCGTCAGAATTTGGGAGTCCGAGTGACGCAGGAGTCCCGCATTTCGACATCAAAATCGAAAGGCCGATCTAAACGCCCATTCATGGAGGGATGTGTACGGAATCACCGCATTTGAGATTTCGCACGGACTACACAAGGTGAGCACTTGACTGGAGGCTGTCCCAGGAAATCTGGAGCTGCCCAGCGAAGGAGGACGCTGTCGCAGATCACCTGGTATCGGGATTCGGACATCGGCAAAATCATAGGAGGAGTTCTTCACTGCAAGAAGCTAAGTCACGCAGAGGATCGTGACCACCCATCCAGATAGAGATCTAGGGGACCGTGAAATTTATGTTTGCAAGGCAGAGAGCCCGTGACGGGTGCCCAAAGCCGCGGCTAAGAAGGCACCATCCATCTAAGGAGGACAGGCGAATCGCGAGGCTGGCAAAGCGTCAAGAGATCCAGATTCGGCCCCGCCAATCTGGAAGTTCACAGTGGGTGAGGGCCCGCGAGTTGGGTACCGCAAGTCGTGGAAGTCTGCAGGAGCCAAGATGCCAGTTGATCCAAGAGAATGGAGACCGTTGATCGTGAAACCCATCACCATCGCATTTGGGGTTCAGGCAGTGAATCGCTTACTTCACGAATGCTGGCGCCAGAGCCGGTTACCTAGAGAATTACGCAGAAAGCCATATAGGCCCACGTGATGCATAAAAGGCATGCCACCGAGGAAAGGAGTCAACACTCCGCTGACTTCATCACATCTCTGGGATTCGAGGATAAGATTGTGAAGGCTCGACGCTTCAACCCGTGAGGTTGCATGCCATGAGGAGTCAACTCGACGTTGACCTATCATGTCTCGAAAGATCGCAAAGGGAGGCACAAGAGTTCAACCATGAACTACTGGGCGGCGACAGAGGAGCTAGCATTGCTGAATACGTCAGCACTGTAAGGTACGACAGAAGGGAGCTACACCCATCTCTGTAGAGATTCTGCATCGCAGGATTACAGAAGGAGGAGTCGAGAGCTTGACTCAACCACGAGATTGGTGATTTCTCAAGGCGCCTTCAGTTAGGCCTCGGCCTGCGTTGTGGTCGACGAGAGGTGGGAGCCCACGCCAGCTGCTTGTTCACATTGTGGAGTCATGACCCGTGGGATCGATTTGAGACTTAAGAGAATCGAAGATTATTTCTGCCCAAGGAAATAAATTGAACGATCCCAGATCGAGGTCGCTACAGACTCTGAGGTGAGGTATGTCTCATGCTAGTAACCATAGCACTCCAAGAAAGCTTGTTCAATGCCATCAATAAGACTAACCAATTGAATGAGTCACTAGAAGCTAGAAGCAAAGATACTAAGAAAGCATAATATCACTATTGTACAGAGTCAAGGAAACACATATTGCCTCTAGCACCATGATTAAACATAGGAACAAATTTCCTCATTTTGTAAGAAGAACACTAAAATGGGATGCTGCATCTAACAAATTTTGGATTTGTTGGTCGATGTTGATCATGTCAAGATACCCTCATGAGTTGCTCAAGGAGTGCTTGTTCACCAATGCAAATAAATACCAGCACAAAGAGATGGAAATGAATAGTCGAGGGGTGTCCATGGTAGACTCAACCTAGTTTCTTTGGTTATTAGGGCATTATAAGACTTTAAACCTACAAATTTTTGGGCAAGAAGACATTGCTATTTTGTTTTTTCAAGGGTATGGAATCTTTCTATTTAATCTTTATAGTTTGATAAATTGTAAATTTTGTACTATATCATGGTTGTATCATGGTTGTATGGGTAAATCTGTGATTAGTTTTTGAATAGTACAAACATATGTTACTATTAAAAAAAATATAGTCTTCCATGTGTATGTCTCATAGATCTTGATCTTCTATAATCCAAATTTCAAATCAATATTGGAAAAATATTATGCTTCTTGTAATTAATCAATTGATTCATTAATCCTTTGTGCCAAAGGTTTGTTCTTCATGAAAATATTTTTTTCGTGCAAAAAATTCCACACACATACACCATGGCATGCCCCTCTTTGGGACCATCATCACCATCGATTCATAAGGGGATGGACTTGGTCGAATCACCCAATTTTCAAGCAAGCCCTAAATGTGTCATTTGTTCTGGTTGTTCTTGGAAATCTGATTCCTATGTAGGACCATATTGGGCATCATTGTATATTTGATATTACTCTATCTAAGATTGAAAAAATCATATTACATGAAGCCCATTGAAATAATCATATTACTCTATCTCATGTTGAAATAATCATATTACAAGAAGCCCACTCAGATCTTCAAACACGTTGACATATTTCTACAACAAACCTCATAGTTGTCCTCCTTGTACCATCAGATCCATGGTTCTCCACATATAGTTGACCAGATATGCTTCCCACATTTCTCTCATCTCACTCACATTTTGTGATTATGGTGCTTGACATACATAAGATACACTATTTCATTGCTTCATATTAGGTGTTAATGTCTTATGTACTTTTCATGAAAGTGGTTATCATTGGTTGAATCAGATAATTGATCATGATGTTCTAAATTTATGCTTTTTTCCTTATTTCACCTTGGTGACCATCATCATCTTCTAGACAGGTGTTGTCACTCTTGGGTTGAGTTATACTATTGGGGGGTTTGAGAGGTGTAGTGTGTCCATATCCAAATCCATACTTAACACTATCCATCCTTCTTGATTTTTGTTGTCCCATTCTTGGGTTGGTTTTTGTATGTCACAAAAAAGGTTCATGCTTCATAGTCCCATGAGAAGAGCCTCACCCTAAAAGGGATATAAGATTGAGGTGAAGAGTGAAAAAAAGGGGAAAATTCAAAAACCAAGTAAATAAAGCATGAGCAATACCCCATCACTATGAGTATGTTACCCCAAGTGCTATGCAATGAAATGAAAATCTAAAGAGGACTAAATGAAATAAAATAAAATTCAAACGCCAAAAAAGGTTAAATGAACAAAGAAAAAGGCAAATAAGGAGTAGAAAGACACAGTGCTAATGAAAGGGTAACTCAATGCATAATTGCTCCCACATATCGCAAGGGTGCTCACGTGGATGGATATCTTAAATAAACTCATCATGACTATACAATTCAACTCAAAAAGTTACCCACCAAACCATACCATCTATCACTACACATGCTCCTTGATTGGTTTTCTTGGGAACTACTTCTCTTCTTGGGTGTTAACACATGTAATAGGGGTTAATGATGCTCCCATCATACCTAAACTTGGAAAATTATATGAATTATATGAGTTATTGTGAAGTTAGAAGATGATACTTGATGTTTCTCTACCTAATGGAATTTGTGTTTTACATGACTCACTTTTTATGTTGCATTGGATTTTTGTACATATCTTAGGATTGACGACTTCTTCGGGCCTCGTAAGCCTTGCTTTGTACTTGTTACCTTGCAATGATCATTGAGATGAATTACATATATCATTGCACTTCTTGGATGATATTGAGTCTAGGCCATTGCACACCTTAAGGAGATTTTAGCACATGTTTGGAGGGAGGCTAGCTTCAAGAGCAATTATATTTTGACATAATGCCCAAAATTTCGCTAGATCGATGCCATTAGATGCAAAATGGCCACAAGATTTATGAAATGTTGTCATAATAGAAATTCAGGAAAAAGTTGACATAGTTATGGTGCTTTTAAAATCTATTACAAGCAAATTAGCACTGAATTTTGACCACCCGTGGAACACCTTTGGAAGAGGTTGTTGAGGCTTTTGAGGAGGTCGTTCCACATGTTGAGGAGGATGAATTGCCACTTGAGGAGAGTTTACTTGATTTGGGGAGCATCATTGGGGTCTTTTGAATCGTTGGCTCATGTATCATGCATATTATTGTATAGGTGGCATAACCATCTCATAGTTTATGTATTTTTGACCATGTCTTTAGGGTTTGTAAAGAGATAATGACATTTTATATTCTTTTAGGCTAAAAGATAGGAGAGTATTATTTGTATATTGAGAGGGTTTCTAGATATCTTCATACAAATAAAGAAGCACCTATCATTTCTAACTCATTGCTAGAACTTTTGGAGAACTCTACTTGTCTACTATCCTGACTATCTCTTTTCTATGGATGGATAACTAGAGCAACTTCCCGAGGATGATGTCTTGTGGATGCTTTACAAAATTTCATGGATGTTCTTGGCTAGGGTTTTATGGATGAATTGATTTCTTGAGTAAGTGGTGTCTCTAAATCTTTATGGATTTTGTTTAGGAATTATTGTAAGAGAAGTTGTGCTTCTCTAGTGGTGGTGGTGCACTCTCTTTCTACTTTCTTGAACAAGTCCCTCCCCCAAAGCACTTGGAATATTACTAGTAGAGTATTTTCCCCTTGAACTATCTTGAAGCTTGTAAGTCACTAGGTGGATTTGTTAGGGTTTGTAGTGGACAACCCTAACTATCACCCTAGCTTCATTTACACTTTCTCAAGAGAATCCTTTGTTGAACCCATATTCCCCCCAAAAAACAAATAGGCACTAGTATTTTCCCATCTAGTCAATATTAAACTCAAAAATTAAAATTTTATCTTTGTTTTAGGGTAAATATAGGGTTTGTTTAGCTTACATTTAATTTTCGGGAAAAAAATTAAATAGTACCCAGCTCTTAATACTTTGTGAGCAGTGGTGTCTCCGCCGAAGAGCCCACCAACTTCACCTGCAGGCAGTTCAGATAATACTTTTTCTGCTTCATCTCTTTCCAAACAACGCATGAGGACGTTATCAATATTTTTACGGAATAATACGCCATTTACCAGTTGGAAAGGTGCATATTTTAGTCTCAATGCTCTTCTCTTTTTTGGATCGAGATGGCAAGGAGAAGAACCGTGTGTTAGATAAAACTTAATATCATCAAACCAAGAATTAGCAACAACTTGTGTACAACATATTTGAGTTTGACTATACTGATTTACAGTTAAGACATTAATTTGACTATGTTGCTCTTCAACTGAATCAACCACTAGTTTGCACAAACCTTGACCTCTGACAATTTTTGCAAGGGTAATTTCGAGGTCATACTCTTGTAACGATGTCATCCAGTTTGCCCGTTTTTCACCCAATTCCTTTTGTACTAATAAGTTTCTGACTGCGGGATAAGGCACAATGACTTTAGTTCTAGATTTCAGTAAATATGATCGAAAATGTTTTACTGCTTTAAAAACTGTATAAGCTTGTTGATCTACAACGTGGTAGTTAAACTCTGCTCCTTTGAAGGCTGAGATCATAAAGACAATGGGGATTTCATTGCTTTCAGTGTTCTTTTGGGTCAATACAATGACATAAGATTGATCAGAGGCGAAAGTATAAAGAGTGAAATCTCGTGAAAAATCAGGACTCATTAAGGAAGGAGCCTCCACTATGGATTTTTTGATGGAACCAAAAGCTTGATTTTCCTTCGGTCCCCAATGATACTGAAGATCCTTTTTAATCAAGTTTTGCAATGGCCTTACCATTTCTGAAAAACTCAGGACAAACCTTCCGACAAAATTGATCTGGCCTAAAAAAGATTGGATAGATTTTTTGGAGGTGGGGGTAGGAAGTTTGGCAATGGCTTGAGTTCTTTTGGGATCAATGATCATCCCATCACTGGATACTATGAATTCGAGAAGTTTGCCTTGTCCCACTGCAAATATAGACTTCTTAAGGTTGAGAGATATGTCGTACTTGCGACATTGTTGTAGGACAGATCAAAGGTGAGACAAGTGATCTTTCTTGTTTTTGGAGAAAACAGTGACGTTATCAAGATAGACCACTACGGATTGATTGATGAGACCACGAAAAGCAATATCCATTGCTCTCTAAAAAGTGGCCCCAACATTTATAAGCCCAAAAGGCATTTTCCTGTAGGTGTAAGTACCCCATGGGGTACAAAAAGTGGTTTTTAACTGGTCTGGGGGGGACATGAGGACCCGATTGTATCCCAAAAAACCGTCTAGAAGTGACAGTCTTTCGGAACCAGATACCTGCTGAAGAATTTGTTCCATTGGAGGAACAAGATAATTGTCTTTGTCAGACGCTTGATTCAAGTTCCGAAAATCGACACAGAGTCGAATTTCACCACTTTTCTTCCTTACAGGAACGAGGTTAGACACCCATTATGTGTGTCTTACTGGGAAGATTATCTTTGCATTCAATAATTTATTTAGTTCTTTCTTAACTGTCGGTTCTAGCTTAGGGTGCGTCTTTCTCAGCTTCTGCTGAAAAGGTTGAGTCTGGGGTTTCATAGGGATGATATGTTTTATTATGTTAGGGTCAAAAGTTTTTAAATCATCGTATGCCCAATAAAAGACATCCTTGAATTCTCTAAACAGTTTTATAAAAGCGGACCGCTCTTGCTCGGAACATCCCATTCCCAGATTGATATATTGTGGATTATCTTTAGTCCATAGATTTACCTTTTCATGAGTCAAGGAAGAACTATTTGTTTTACAATTTACCGATTTTCTGAATTTATCATGCAAATCATAAAACTTTTCTATTCTTACCACGGATTTAGGGATAGAATTTACCAGATATGATGTTGATTCTGGAGACCTCGGGTCTGATATTATCGTAAAATTGCAGAGATCTTCATCGTGGGTGCCTTCATCAATAACCGCACCTTGGAAGGTGTCCTCCATGTACAAAAAACTGATGATCTGTTGATCATCATCAAACACTCTCTAATTAATGATGTTGTTTGGGATTGATAGTCTGAACAATAACTCAATCGAAAATGCATTTGGAGAAAGACCTTCTGCGAATTTTTTTTTGGAAGCGACGTTAGCTAATAAATTGGCCTCAGAATTGTTTAATCTCGGGATGGAATTGATGTTAAATGCGGAAAACTTGTGCATTAGATTCCATACCTCGGTTTGATAACTTTTCAGGTGTGGTGATAGGAAATGTATGGAGTTTCTTACCTGTCTGACCATAATTTCCGAATCATCGAATACCATTAAGTTCTGTACGTTCATATCTACCATTTTCTTGAGTCCTTGCAAAAGTGCCTCGTATTCAGCGGTGTTGTTTGTACATTCAAACTCTAATTGACAGGCGATAAAACTTTTATTACCTGTCGGGTCAATGAGTATACATCCTGCACCAGCTCCCTCTCTAGATTTGTATCCATCGAAGTAAAGTGACCATATGCGAGCTTCGTCGACAGTGTTTGGCACATTCGGTAAAGCTGTTGACTGGGTGTATGTCATGAGCTCTGACTGTTGTTCTGGATCAGTGACGTCGGAGGTTTCAACCATGAAGTTACTGAAGAAGGTGTTCATTCCCTACATTTCGAGTGAATTATTGGAAACAATAAATGGTTCATTAGCGTCGTTCAAATCCGTCATGGTGTGTTTGAGGTAACGTTCACGATTAATCCTAATTCTGTTTGGCTTTCCATTCTCTGGTAACCACAAATGAGACCAGTCTGTTGCAAAGTATCCATGCAACTGTTCGGACCAATCCCTGCTTAAGAATAAACCATAAACTTCAGGGATGTCAACAACAATGATATCAATAATTTGGTGAACCTTAGGATTAGAGGATAGCCTAAAAAGTACATTCTTTAGCTCACCAATTACCTTCACATTCGTCTGATCGAGCTAAATTATTTTAAGACTAGAAGGTTGAACTTCAGTATTGATTTTTTGGCAAACATACAAAGGCATCACATTTGATGATGCACTATAATCTACCATGCAATTATGTATATTTCTATTGAAAATTTCAAAAGTTAATAAGAAAGGTGGGACATTTTTATGAGTATTAATGGCAGAATTCTACTGATTTTTTATCGTTGTCCCTGAAATTACTTTATCTACATTTGATACCGTTTTTTCAGTGAGGTCCCTTTTATCTGAGGGTTCAAGTGTTGTTTTTGAAGGGACCTTTTGAGTTGTTTTAGGAATGATTTATGCAATTTTCTTGCTATTCAGATTATTGTTTTTACTGTTTTCTTCAATGTTCTAAAGCATTTTCTGCAGAAGAAAAGGAAACTTCAAAAGTTCGTAAACAGAAATATTAGCTCTAAGTTTCTTTAGATCTTCAATCAAATCATATTCTAAACTTGGGGTTGCTAAATTCTGTTTTGTTTCAGTTTGTTTAAATTGTTTCGGAGGCACATTAGTACTTATTTCAAAAGAGGGTTTACTCTGAGTTTTGCTTTTGGTGTTGTAAGGATGGATAGTTTCAAATTTGGCTTGAAAAATGTTGTCAGAAAAATGTCCGAAGACATTGGGAGATGATTCCTCTTCTTTGACTGTTTCTTCTTCAACCACATCTTCAGAATTCTTAGGGGGGAATAAGTTATCATGTACTTCAAGGATAGTTTGTATAGTGTATTGTAAGGTTTCAAAATTCAGACCCTCAGGGGTTGGATTCGGTTGGTTTGAGGGAAAAGGTTTTCTGAAAGGAGGTTTGTAACTTCCTTTGCTTGAAGATGCTTCTTCAACCGATCTCCTCAAGTCTACGACTTGATTTGATAATTTCTAGATGACCTTTTGTAAACTTTCCAAATCTGAGGTTTCTGATTGAGTTTTGGTTTGGGGAGGCCTAGGAATAATTTCTATTCTTCTTAGAAGATGGGGTTATTTCTGCCTCATTACTAAGATTATCTTTCAAGCTCAAAACATCTTTTTCGATTTGGCTTGCCTCTTCAAAGGCTTCCAGTAACATTGACTTCTTAGACCTTTTAACCCAAATTACTACATTATGGTGTAGAGCTTTGGTGTAATATGCCACAATAAGGTTTTCTACATGCATTGAATCAGTGGGGATTTGATTTTTTAACGTGAGAAGCCTTTTGTTAAAATCTTTTACTTTCTTCTTAGGGTTCATTTTTAAGCTGGAGAGTTCCATGACCAAGATTTCAGGAGATTTATCATCTCTGAACTTCTCTAGGAAACATGACTTGAATTTGTCCCAAGATACAATAGTGTGAGGTTGTTGGGAGAAATACCCTGTAGAGACATTGCCCTCAAATGTGTAAGGAAAAAGTCTACATACTACATATTAATGTTCTACACTTCGGAGTCTAATGGTTAGCATGAATTTTTTTATGTGATTTTCGGTGATTTGCTTAGAATATGGATCGAACTTAGGTAACCATTTCTTCGGGTGTTTTGGTAAAGAGTACTAGGGTCCAGGTACAACCACAACATCTTGATCGAGCCAAGGTATGACATGATTGTTTTGATTTTCCATAGGTGTAGGTGGTGTCGAAGGCTTAGATGGTTCAGATGAAGAACTGCCTTTGTCAAATGGCTCTCCTCTTGAAGAGGAAGGAGATGAATGAAGAGATCAGTTCCCATCACATGGAAAATCTCCTCTAGAAAGGTCATTTTGACATTATTGCACAACTCCATGCCATTCAAGCCACTGAGACACCCTCTGTGTCGTAGGACCTCCAATCCATCCTCTTCAAACATCAAGTTGTTTTTCCACTCCCCAGTGACCTCCTCCTTCCCTTGGTGTTCATGATCATTCCATTCCCTTTGTCCCTGACAACCTTCCTCCCAATGTTTGTCCCTATCGTCATCCATTTTCCCAGAAAAATGAAATTGAGAAAATTGTTCAATAATTTCTCACTGTAGTTGTTATCCGTTCCAGTACGAGCCCCTACTCTTCTCCTGTGGTCATGGTCCTGTTGACAGGCGAAATTGACCATCCGTCAACTAGAAGAACGAGTCTGGTCCGGGGTTGTCTAAGTAACCCAAGCCATTTGGTATAACTCATTCTGATGAGTTTAATAGCTCCGTTAGCCAATCTAAAAGTCCTAAAAGAAACAAATAAAAGAAATGAAGGTAACTATCTAATTACTAATCACTATATATATATATATATATATATATATATATATATATATATATATATATATATATAATGTAACTATTATAGATATATTTAAAAGGAAGATTTACTTATCTAACTTATGTACATGATATACAAATTACAGGTTTTAATCTAAACTTACAAAATCAATGTGAAAATGATTGCTACTAGGAAGCAGATAAAGAAGCACATAAAAATGTTTTTCGTTTTCCTTTATAAATCTAAGCCTTCAATATAAAAAAGAATATTATAAATCTAAACTAATATAAAAAAAGAATACTATGAAACATAAACGTATGGATAGTCAAAAGATGAAACATACATTCGAATTTTAGTGATAAACAAATAACATAAAAATGCAAATGAGCAAACCTGTTAATGAATTAGTGTTGTGTATCCAAGCATCTTCATGATTAGAGAACATCCAATTACCATGTCCAAGAGGGAAATCTGCAATGAACCTTAATACTGTTCTCAATAAATTCAGAACAATGTGTTGACAGTTTGGGTGTTAATGACTGAAACAGAGACACCAACATAAACCTGTAATCTCATGATTATACATCATTATTGTAAGATAAATTTGAAAGTAATCTGTACATTTCGTTTTCCAATCAAAATCGAAAGATAAACCCTGTCGTTTTAACTGAAAACATAATCACAACTTTTATATTTTGATAAACAAATTGTAGATGGTATTTATAATATAATATCTTGCACATCACAGATCATTTAATCTAAATATATCGGATCTATACATGTATCAGGACATAACAAATCATAAATGATAACATTATAAACAAAAGGCTAAAGCTAAAATGTGTAAAATGCTATTTCATTAAGTTCTGGAGTCACCCGTCCATCTCTTGCTCTCAGCAAAGATGTCTTCTATTACAAAATACAGTGTATTTAAAGAGTTCAGTTAAACTAAGCATCCTATCTTCTAAGATAGGATCATATCTCAAAAGGATCTCAAAATTACAAAAATAGAGGGTCATAAAGCCACTCAACATCAAACTGTATCTTCAAAATTATAAAAGTTTTGTTTTGATTTACAAAATGAGCCAAAAGAAATGGCTAATTAACTAAATCCAAAAAAAACTCCATCTTATGAGATCACCACAAGATACATGATATCTTGAAAGAAAAACGAAATGAAGAAATTAGACATTTATTTAACTAATATTTTCCAAATTTTTTCATGAATTTTTTTCATGAGAATTGACTGGCTACATAATCTATTGATTCTGTAGCTAGTCTTATTTTAACAACATAAATTTAAATCAATCCATATTAATTAGAAAAATAACAATAAAAGCACTACTAAAATAAAACAAATCTTACCTTTCAACTGAATACTAAATTTGAATCATAAAATCTCAGAGTTGATCACTGCTTTGACACACTCAACATTTTTTATTATGACATTTCCAGTCCTTTTCAAACGTTTTCCTTGCCTTTGTGCACTGATCTTGAGCTTGTGGTTTTCAATTGTTAATAAGTCGTTTTGAGTCGTAAGGGTCTTGATCTTTGCCTGAAGGACGGGGACATCTGCGTGATATTGGCCAATCCAGTGTATGCACACTTCACACTATGGAACTGGGGTAGTCGGTTGAGGAGACACATGACTGTGTGTCAAAATATTACGACTATCCACCGTGGGTTTTTGACTGAGTTTAATTCCTGGGAAATCTTTGTTGTGTTTCAGGCACAGTGGTAGGTTATTTACATAATCGAAAGTTTGAGTTAGATCCAGTTTGGAGTAATTTGGGTCTTCACCTGCCAAGAACTTTTCGATCTCGGAATTAGAACTTTCATGGACCTCGATCACCCCGATCGAGCTCACATGAGATTTTGATCTATTTCGTAGGGTCCTCGAGATTAATCTCCCAACCCTTTTGTTATTAAACCCTACGTCTAGATTCTTCCATGACAGTTTGCGTGAGTGTTTATTGATGGTTTTTGCAAAGGTATTAGGGCAAACATACTTCTCACGCTCAGGAGATTTAATGACCCTAGGGTTAGCATCATGTTGCTCGAACATAGGTTTATTGGGCGTACCCCTTTCACCGGGTTCTTCACATAGGAAATATGGTCTGTCAATGTAAGGAACATGAGGCTTTTTTAGCATAAGCTTACCAACCACAAGAATCTCTATAGGGTTTAATGTAATAAAGCCATTTCGAGTTAGGAAAGTATCCCAATCGTCACCTTGTAGTTTCAAATGATGGACTAACAACAACCTAATCAACCCATGGTGGAATAAACTGGAATTCAAACTTTGCCTTTTATATCTCTTAGCCATTTTATATAAACTCCTCAATAAGAAAAAAGACATGTTTAATTGGAAACCGATAAACTGCATTAGTAATCTTCTATGATAAAGGAAGACGAGGCTGTAACGGCCTTCACAAGTAACAAATTGCCTTAACACAACCAATAACCCATGCCATCTATCTTTCAACATAGAAATCAGCATACCTTTGTCACAACACTGGATTTTCCGAGAGGTAACAAACAGACTCCATGGCACCTCCTCCAACTTGGAATTTTTATACCATTTTTGCCTGGTAAGGGGAAGGTCCGTTGCCTCGCTTAGAAATTCCTCGGTGATTTCTAATTGAACATCACCCACATTGGCTCGGCATCCATCGAAAGAGAGGGCGAACTCTTGGGCTGCTTGCAAGTTGTAACCCTGGAATTTCTTGAGAAAGTCAACCCAACCTTGACTCTTAAGGTCTTCACTCGCATCGTTATATAAAAGCAAGGTTTGGGAGCCATTTGGTTAGACACAGACGAGAGGGGCCATAAGGGTTCGGACAGGTAGTCACGAAGGCAGATAGAATTCACTGTGAGCATGAAGGGTTTAAAAAACAGAGGAAACCAGAGCAAAAACCAAAGGAATAAAACTCACCATTACCCTAGTGCGACTGGAATGAGAGCATAAGGGGTTTCAAACCACGAAAATTTGGGCATTTCAGATAATGAATGATTTGAGTACAGGGTGTGATTGAAGACCTTAGTTCGTAATGATGGATCTGTCGATTCATAATGCCACTTCAAATAGAGTACAGGGTACGACCAAGTTGTGTTTAAATCTCATTAAATATAAAGGGTGAAGTCGAGCTGCTAAGGTTAGGAGAGAATGTTCTTTACAAGCCAAAAGTATATCGAGATTTAAAAGCAAAGTCGGCTTACCATGAATCTTAAATGAAACACACCTATAGTCTATTTGTCAATCGATTCTTGGCATACAAAGTATCCAAGGTATAACTTTCAATCCAAGGATAGTCTTAAAACAAGTGTTTCCTTTATGAGTTCAAAGCAAAACAACCTTTAGTAGAAGAGGTTTAAAACATATTGAACCTTTCAAGACCAAGCCTTATTTTCTAAATTAAAATACGATTTGAAGTTTTAATACTTCATTCATGCTTTCAGTCATGAATGAAGTATAAAAACACAAAAAATAAAAATATTGGGAATAATCAAAACACCATTTTTATAATCTAAAAATCACCTTCAAATATTTACATGACAAAGTGTAGGCAGCTACAGGAATTGTTTATTTGTCATTTTAAAAGGAAAAAATCATGTAGGGCTGCCAACAGGTCCTTAAGAAAGAAGGCTCTTGGCGCATGTGTCCTGACTTCCGCGCCCTAAAAAAACTCACCATCAAAGACAAATTTCTCATTTCTGTCATTGACGACCTATTGGATGAATTGAGTGGTGCCAAGTTCTTTACTAAACTTGATCTTCCTTTTGGCTACCACCAGATACGTATGAACGAGGCATAAATTCCTAAGACTACATTTCGAACTCATGAGGGCCACTATGAGTTTTTGGTCATGCCCTTTGGCTTGTGTAATGCTCCCTCCACTTTCCAAATCCTCATGAATCATGTCTTCCATCCCTTTCTCCATCATTTTGTCTTAGTTTTCTTTGAAAATATCCTCATCTATAGTAAAACCTGGACAACCCATCTTTCTCATGTGGATCGAGTTCTACATCTACTCTCTCAGCACCAACTTTCCCTCAAACAATCTAAATGTGCTTTTGGAGCCTCAAAAGTCAAGTACTTGGGTCATATTGTTGGCAAGGTAGGTGTCAGGGTGGATCCTACAAAGATTGAAGCTATGCAGGATTGGCGTCGCCCAAAGACTCTCAAAAGCTTGCGTGGATTTTTGGGTTTAACAGGTATTATCGCAAGTTTTTTAAGAATTATGGCAAGATTACGACACCTCTCACTGCTCTACTTAAAAATGATTATTTCACTTGGACTCTCATAGCTGATGAAGCATTTCAAACCTTGAAGGTGACCATGTGCACTACTCCAGTCCCGACCCTTTCTGATTTCACAAAGACCTTTGTCCTGGAATGTGATGCTTCCAGTAGAGGAATTGAAGCAGTCCTTATGCAAGATGGTCGACCTTTGCCCTTTACCAACAAACAATTGTCGGAGCGACATTTGGGCAAATCAATCTATGAAAAGGAAATGTTGGTTATTCTACATGCAGTGGATCTTTGGCTCCCTTATCTATTGGGGCAACGCTTCCAAATTAAGATAGATCATCAAAGCCTCAAGTATTTTCTGGAACAATGCCCTTCCTCCCCAGAGCAACAAAAATGGGCGACTAAGCTCTTTGGATACGATTATGAGATAATTTACAAGAAATGAAAAGATAATGTGATTGTTGATGCACTTTCAAGAAAATATGAAGATGAAGGGTCCCTTTTCCCCCTCTCCTTCATTGTATCAGATTGGCTCCAAGCTGTTCGCTAGGAATGGCTACACGATCCCAAAATTTCGCATCTGATCCAACAATTGTAGGCCAATTCTCCAGTTTCCCCAGGGTACTCTTGACACAATGATGAGCTTTGCTACAAAGACCATTTGAATTTAAGTAAACAGTCACAATTTAAATCCACGATACTTTCTGAGCTTCATGCTACACCCACAGTTGGGTACTCAGGGTTTACCAAAACCTATGATCGGGTCAAACATTCTTTTTTTGGGATGGTATGAAACTGGATGTTCACAATTTTTTGGCAGAATGTGATGTTTGTCAACGCAATAAGGGAGAAACAGTGAAAGCCCCTGACACACTACAACTGCTTCTGATTCCACCTGCTATTTTGAGGGATATCTCTATGGATTTTATTGTGGGCATACCTAAATCAAGCAATAAATCAGTCATCATGGTGGTCATTGATCGTCTTTCCAAGTGTGCTCATTTATGTGCTCTTCAACACCCATTTACAACCTCCATTGTGGCTCAACTTTTCATGGATCATGTCTTCAAGCTTCATGGAACGCCTCATTCTATTGTTTTTGATCGAGACCCCACTTTCACCAGCAATTTTTGGCAAGAACTATTCAGACTACAGGGCACCCAATTACATCTCAACACAACTTATCATCCCCAGACTGATGGTCAAACTGAAGTTGTCAACAAGTGTTTGGAAACATATTTGAGATGTTTTGCATCAAAAAGGAAAAATCAGTGGGCTCAATGGTTACCACTAGTTGAATGGTGGTACAACACTTTTTACCATACGACTACCCACATGACTCCTTTTGAAGCAATATATGGACAAAATCCACCTTCAGTTCTCTCATACCTTATAAATAAGCATAGGTTGAGCCCTTATGGGAAAAAGATAAGGTTGAACCCAACGAAGTTAACATCTAGCTTTAGAATGCTAATATTAATAAATTTTTTTTTTCCGTATTTTTACACTCCAACACTCGGTCTATATTGTTTTGGGTTGCTAGTTAGATTTTTGTATTATTTCTTTATTTCTATAAAATTTATTTTTTTATTTATACAATTAGAAAAATAATTATTTATATAAAGTTTATTTTATTAATTTATAAAATTTAAAAAAAATTATTGATTATAAACATTGATGTAATTATATTTATATGATATTGTTATTAAATAAAAATATTTTAAAAAATTCATATGTAATAATGGAATGTTATCATAACCGTCAAATTTGATAGGATGTTTAATTTTGAAATTCCAACCTTGTTAATCTGTGCTTTTACATTAAATTGATAAATTTATCACCATCCAGATTGGTCTTTGTCAAGTGACCAGGACAGATAGTCACGAGGGATAGCTTGATTGGCGAGAACGTGGGCACACTCTCCCAGGTTGGGGAGAGGTCACGAGTTCAAACCTGGCTACGAGTCCCTCGGGCTGCTGCTTTCCACTCCCATATCATCCACTATGTGGGGAAGTATCAGAGTGGGTTCCCAGCGGGTTAATTTCCATTGGAAAAAATCTAGTCCAGTGAGATAGCGCGGTTGGTAAAGACCTTTCTTCATGTTGGGAGGAGGTCTTGAGTTCAATTCCGGCTGGGTCTCCGGGACAAATTGTAATGGCTGCTAGTGCTAGTCTGGACAGTGATGTAAATGATTTATATCTCTAATATAAATCGAGTTAATTTCTCATGGAAAAAAAAAGTGACCAGGACAGAATAAATGAATCATTTTCCAAACAAACCTTTAAACTTTAAAGTCGCAACCTGCCCACATGCTCGAGCCCACGTGACCACAGTCTCCCATTGTCTTTTCCAACAACATATTCTATGTGCCATTTATTCTCTGTTTATTACGGTATGCGTAGAAATTAGAGCGGATGATATATTTTCATAGAAGAAAAGAACCTCGTCCTCACAAATTTAAAATTCCCACAGATTTCATTGAAATAGACATGATGTTCATATCGGTAAAGGATTAAGCATTATAGAATAACATGATCTCCTATAGATTTGTTGGAATTTTGATTGAATCACAATTTTGTGTTGTTTAAATTATATTTTTAATTGTATAAATAAATTTATTATACTAAAAATTTTATATTCAAATTTTATAAATTTAATCATTCAAATAATATAAATTTAATTGTTCAAATATGACTTGAAAATAATCAAAACTTATAATTATTAAACTATGACAATTTTATATGACTTGAAAATAACCAAAACTTATAATTAGACTATGATAATTTTGATTCTTATCTTAATATAGAAAAAAAATTCACCAAATCCAAGATAAATTGATAATGATTTTTTTTTATCAATTTCATAAATCCATTTTAGACAATGTTTTTTCTTTATTAATGCTATTATCCCATTCACCCATTTTAGTGATTTGTATTATTATTTTTGGACTTATAAAAAATTATTATAAATATTTTTGAGAATTTATTAGTTATGTTTAACTTATTCACTCATTTTAGTGATTTGTATTATTATTTTTGGACTTATAAAAATTATTATAAATTTTTTTGAGAATTTATTAGTTGTGTTTAGTGAATGGTAGACATTAATATTTTCAATCAATTTGATCCAAGATTTCAAATAATCTTTAAACTACAACATGATTGTTGATTAGTAATAAAATAATTTATTTATATTTAAACTTTTTTGAAATATTTCCATATTAATTATAGTGATTTTATCAAAATAATCTTTAAACTATGACATGATTGATTGTTGATTAGTAAATTTTTTTTTATTTATATTCAAACTTTTTGGAATATTTCCATATTAATTATAGTGATTTTATCAAATAATCTTTAAACTATGACATGATTGTTGATTAGTAAATTTTTTTCTTTTTAATTACGACATAATTGTTGATTAGTAAATTATTTTTTGATTTATATTCGAATTTTTTTGGAATATTTTCATATTAATTATAGTGATTTTATCAAATAATCTTTAAACTATGACGACATCATCATCATCATTATTATTATTATTATTATTATATTCAAACTTTTTTGGAATATTTCCATATTAATTATAGTGATTTTATTTTTGAACTTTTTTATGACTATTATTATATAATTGATGTTTTTAGGTGTTTTGACTTTAATCAATTTAAATTTTGAGATTTTCACTTATAAACTTTTTTATATTATATTTTTAATCAAAACTTATACATATTACTTATCATTAATAAAGTTTAAAAGAAAATTTCCCATGACTCACTAACACCTAACTCTTAATTCACCAACTCTCTAATTCATTCACTCTATTTAAATATCAAGCCATTAAATCCCTAGCCCCTAGCACACTAACTCCATAAATCTAAGTTAAATATGAATCACTAACCCTACTAACCCCAACCATGAACCCCTTGATGCCTAACCCATTACCCCTTAAATCAATGACCCCAACCATTAATCTACTAACACCCTCACCGATGACCCACTAACCAATACACCCTTTAACCATTGATCCACTACCTTACAATCCCCGTAACCATTGATTAACCAACCAATTAATGTGCCTTGATCACTAACACAATAACTCCATATGTACCATGGTTCACTATGGTTGATTATAGTCAAACATGGTAGACTATTGTCGAATATAGTTATCCACGATTGATGTTATTAACCCACTAACCCATAAACCCTTCCAACCCCTTAATAAGGAGGTTCTAAGCAATTTTGTTGCTCATTACACTTGTTTCCATTTTTTCCCCTTTCTTTTTCCTAACAACCTTCACAACCCCAAAAAATACTTTCTTAGGTCTGAGAGATAGATCTTATAAATTCCATCCTTAAAACTCTCATCGGTCCTACTATTCACTTGCTATTGATTTATGCCTCATGAAATTTTCATTTCACGAGCAATGTTATAGCCAATATGTAAAAAGGATGAAAAAAATGACACTTTATAAATGTGTACAAAACATAAAATGAAGGGTACTCGAAAAACTTAACCATCATGAAATTTTAATTTGACAAGCAAGGTTCTTTCTAAACTCTAGGCCTAATGTTGGTGGAACATTGAAACTTTGTTTGAGATGTTAAGTAAAAAATATTTATATCAAGATTTCATAAATATATATTTATGGCAAGATCATCATCCTTGGAGATTCTCCTATAGTTGTTCAAGCCTTTATCTAGAGAAAACCTCCCCCCTCTCAGGGTCATGCCCAAACTATCAAATGAATTGTGTCCCTACTGCAAGACTTCAGTGAGGTCTTGTTATTGCAAATCATGAGGCACTTGAGCTCGTTAGTGAATGGCATGGAAAATAAGGGAGTAGATGATCCTGAGTGCTCCCTAAGAACTTGGAAGGACAAGAGGGATCAAAGGTCATACTACCCCATCCCATGAATATGTGTCAAATGCAGATAAAATAGTTGGGGGCCATATGGCACCCCCACATGTCACTCATTCTTAATGTGGTGGGTTGGTGATTTGAGAGCCCGATGTTCACATTATCCTTGGACATGGAGTCTCTTGTCACCTCATTCAATGACATATGTGTGCAATGCAACCTTTTTCTATGGTTCAAGCGTAGGAGAATCAACAACATATTGTTTCCTCAATCTCTACATTCCTGGCGTTTAATGCTAATACTTTTCATATTATATCGTCTCATAGGGTGGTATTGCTTAGGCATTTCCTCCTCTTCTTGTGGTTTTAATAAACTTTATTGTATACAAAACCTCGTCTTTGTGCCTTGAGGAAGGTATTTTGCCTTACAGGTGGAGGAGGGGTTTCCCACTTGATCTTTGTCACCATCACAATGATGGAACACTATGATTGCTTCTTGGAAATCGTGGGCGATGTGTGGGTAGGCAGGAGTCGCCTTCATCATCATTCTAGGGAAATCATATCACTCCAAGCAAGCTTGTTCAATTCCATTGATAAGACTAACCAATTGAAAGAGTCACTAGAAGCTAGAAGCAAAGATACTAAGAAAGCATAATATCACTATTGTACAGAGTCAAGGAAACACATATTGGCTCTCTAACAGTGGGCGACTAAACATGGGAATGCAATTTCCTCATTTTGTATGAAGCACACTGAAATGGATGCCAGACTCATTGAAATTTTGGATTTGTTGGTCGCGATAGCTAATCATGTCAATCTACCCTTCAAGGAGTTTCTCCCATGAGTGCTTGTTCATCACAATGCAAATAAATACCTACACAAAGAGATGGAAATGAATAGTCGAGGGGTGTCCATGGTAGACTCAACCTAGTTTCTTTGTTTATTAGGGCAGTGTAAGACTTTAAACCTACAAATTTTTGGGCAAGAAGACATTGCTATTTTTTGTTTTTTTAAGGATATGGAATCTTTCTATTTAATCTTAATAGTTTGATAAATTGTAATTTGTGTACTATATCATGGTTGTATGGGTAAAGGTACAATTAGTTTTTGAATAATACAAACATATGTTACTATAAAAAAAATTAGTCTTCCATGTGTATGTCTCATAGATCTTGATTTTCTATAATCCAAATTTCAAATCGATATTGGAAAAATATTATGCTTCTTGTAATTTATCAATCAATTCATTAATCCTTTGCACCAAAAGTTTGTTCTTCATGAAAATAATTTTTGGTGCAAAAAATTCCACGCACATACACTATGTCATGTCTCTCTTTTGGACCATTATCATCATCGATTCATAAGGGGATGGACTTGGTCGAATCACCCATTGTTCAAGCAAGCCCTAAACATGCATTTGATCTGGTTGTTCTTGGAAATTTAAGTCCTATGCAGGATTGTATTGGACATCATTGTCTATTTGATATTACTCTATCTCATGTTGAAATAATCATATTACATTAAGCCCACTGAGATCTTCAAACACGTCGATATTTGATATTACTCTATCTCACGTTGAAATAATCATATTACATGAAGCCCACTGAGATCTTCAAACACATCGACATATTTTTACAACAAACCTCATAGTTGTCCTCCTTGTACCACCAAGTCAACTTCCACAACATTGCTCTATTTTTTTTTACTTATTTTTCTCTACATATGCACCCTCTCCATCTAGTATCTATAGTCTCGTCATCAAAAATAAAAACTTCATATTGACGCTGATCACCCACTTTCCTTAAGATACATATATTGAATAAATTGGCACCTTCTCCCTCTAATAGTTGAACAAATATTCCTTGTTATCCTTCATCAATCAACGTTGATTGACAAGCCTCTAAAATTCTATGTCTTTGTCCCATAGATATGGGATACCCATTAGTACTTCATACACATCCAACAACACTATGTCATATTTGTTAATATATTCAATCGAGATTACAAAATTAAATTTACATTGCCATGCCAAATTATTGTGTGGCCATCCACACAATTGAATTTATATTGTTGTGTAGCCATCTAATCATGTAGGGATTTAGATGTTCCAATGTACATTTAAATCTTGTGAACCCATCTCAAGCATTGAGTTGTGACATTATACATGAAAGCTAAGGAGTTCATTTCTTGAGGTATGTGGATCAACATTATGAGATGCAAGGGTGGCATCATGAAGACCTTGCTTGGAGCGAGGATGAGCCATTGTTGTTATATTCCAACCCCATTCAAATATGGGTAGAGAAAGATTGTAGATGCACATGCCAATCTTTGCATGATTTTGTTGCTCTTGTTTTCCCTCGTGAGTTGGATTCTATGTTTGTTCATGATGTAATTTTGTACTAGCTCATGATCATTTTGAACTTGACATATCCTTGTTTTGGTTCATAACTAAGCACAAGGGTATAAATTTTGACCTAGATGAGATGTCAGGGTGGCTTCATTGGTTGTATGATTTTACCTAGCATTGTATTTTCTTATGTCAAGTAGAGTAGTGTAGGATGAACAACCTTCTTTGAAGCAATAGGTCATTTTGTGTGCTTCCTTTATGCATTTGATTGTGCTTTCTTGCTTGCTTATTTTCATTAATTGCTTGACTTCATGCATTCTTAGTTAGTTTCATTTGATTTAGTCTTGTCTAAAAAAAATGTATAAGGATTTGTATCGTATTTCCTTTCATTTTCCATATACCAGGGTGACCGTATAAACCTGCCTTTTTTACTGATGGTTTTATGGTGAGATCTAGCAAGTATTTTGTTGATTGATGCAAAGTGCAAGTCTTGGAGTTCTAGATATAGCTAAGGTTTTCATGCGCTCTATGGTGAGCACATGTCCCCAATTTGGAGCCAAAAGTTACCCCTTGACATCTAGGGGTAACTAGAGAAGATTTTTCTCTTGTAATTCTTATCACATACAACAATTCCACAGATGATATCCATGGTTCTCCACATATATTTGACTGGATATGCTTTCCACATTTCTCTCATCTCACTCACATTTCGTGATTATGGTGCTTGGCATACAAGAGGTACATTATTTCATTGCTTCATATTAGGTGTTAATGTCTTATGTACTTTTCATGAAAGTGGTTATCATTGTTTGAATCAGATAATTGATCATGATGTTCTAAATTTGTGTCTTTTTTCTTATTTCACCTTGGTGACCATCATCATCTTCTAGACAAGTGTTGTCACTCTTCGGTTGAGTTATACTACTAGGGGGTTTGAAAGGTGTAGCATGTTCATATCCCAATCCATACTTAACACTATCCATCCTTCTTGATTTTTGTTGTCCCACTCTTGGGTTGGTTGTTGTATGTCACAAAAAAGGTTCGTGCTTCATAGTCCCATGAGAAGAGACTCACCCTAAAAGGGATATAAGATTGAGGTGAAAAGCAAAAAAAAGGGAAAAGTCAAAAACCAAGGAAATAAAGCATGAGAAATGCCCCTCTCTATGAGTCTATTACCCCAAGTGCTATGCAATGAAATGCAAATCTAAAAAGGACTAAATGAAATAAAATAAATTTCAAAAGCCAAAAAAGGTTAAATGAACAAAGAAAAAGGCAAATAAGGAGTAGAGAGACACATCGCCAAGGAAAGGGTAACTCAATGCATAATTGCTCCCTCATATCTCAAGGGTGCTCACGTGGATGGATATCTTAAATAACCTCATCATGACTATGCAATTCAACTCATGAAGTTACCCACCAAACCATACTATCTATCACTACACATGCTCCTTGATTAGTTTTCTTGGGAACTAATTCTCTTCTTGGGTGTTAACACGAGTAATATGGGTTAATGATGCCCCCACCATACCTAAACTTGGAAAATTATATGAATTATATGAGTTATTGTGAAGTTAGAAGATTATAAGTTTGATGTTTCTCTACCTAATGGAATTTGTGTTTGACATGACTCACTTTTAATGTTGCGTTGGATTTTTGTACATGCCTTGGGATTGATGACTTCTTCGGGACCCATAAGCCTTACTTTGGACTTGTTACCTTGCAATGCTCATTGAAATGAATTACATAAATCATTTCACTTCTTGGAGGATGTTGAGTCCATGCAATTGCACACCTTAAGGAGATTTTAGCACATATTTGGAGGGAGCCTAGCTTCAGGAGCAATTATATTTTGACATAATGCCTAGAATTTCACTAGATCGATGCCATTAGATGCAAAATGGCCACGGGATTTATGAAATGTTGTCATAATAGAAATACAGGCAAAATTTGAGATAGTTATGGTGATTTTAAAATCTATTGCAAGCAAATTAGCACTGAATTTTGACCACCTGTGGGACACCTTTAGAAGAGGTCGTTGAGGCTTTTGAGGAGGTCGTTCCACATGTTGAGGAGGATGAATTGACACTTGAGGAGAGTTTACTTGATTTGGGGAGCATCTTTGGGATATTTTAACTTGTTGACTCATGTATCATGCATATTATTGTATATGTGGCATAACCACCTCATAGTTTATGTATTTTTTACCATATCTCTAGGGTTTGAAAAGAGACAATGGCATTTTATATTCTTTTAGGCTAAACTATAGGAGAATATTATTTGTATATTGAGATGGTTTCCAGATCTCTTCATACAAATAGAGAACAACCTATCATTTGTAACTTGATGGTAGAACTTGTGGAGAACTCTACTTGTCTACTATCCTGACTATCTTTTTTCTATGGATGGATAACTAGAGCAACTTCCTGAGGATGATGTCTTGTGATGCTTTACAAAATTTCATGGATATTCTTGGCTAGGGTTTTATGGATGAATTTATTTCTTCAGTAAGTGGTGTCTCTAAATATTTATGCATTTTGTTTATGAATTATTGTAAGAGAAGTTGTGCTTCTCTAGTGGTGGTGGTGCACTCTCTTTCTACTTTCTTGAAAAAGTGCCTTCTTCAAAGCACTTGGAAGATTTCTAGTAGAGTATCTTCCCCTTGAACTATCTTGAAGCTTGTAAGTCACTAGGTGGATTTGCTAGGGTTTGTAGTGGACAACCCTAACTATCACCCTAGTTTCATTTGCACTTTCTCAAGAGAGTCCTTATTTGACCCCATATTCCCCCCAAAAAACTAATAGGCACTAGTATTTACCCATCTAGTCAATATTAAATTCAATATTCAAAAGTTTATCTTTGTTTTAGGGTAAATCTAGGGTTTGTTTAGGTTACATTTAATTTTCGGAAGAAAAAAAACCCGTAGTGTTATCACTCCGTAATTTCCCTTGGTTGTGGGAGGGAAACCACAGATGTAATACCCTTGTTTCCCCTAGCTTGTAATTAATCATTAATTAAGATTACCACGATATGGCATGTGAAAGATGTAAATGTAATGTTTTTTAGATTGCCAATGACTGACTGTGGGGGTGAAGCCTTGAAGTAATGGCCATGATATCAATAGAGGAAAAGAATGGGAAAACTAGAGAGGGTCCATTATGTCAAAGAACCCAAAATCTCCCCTTGTTAGGGAATAATAAACTTCCTCCCAAACCCAAGGACATGAATCAATTAATTAAGGAAAGGACCAGTGGTTGAACCATCAACCACCCCCAAGAATGGAGGCATGGACTGGCTGAAGAATGTCAACCCAAATTACCACAGGGTTTGGCAGACCCAGGTTGACTCGAGTTTCCTTTTGACAGAAGGAACACGATAGGTGGGGAACCTTCCTAAGAAAAGGGGGTGCAAGCAATACACGCTTAGACAGTTGAGAGGAGGGCACGCGTGAGGCTCTGCATAGAGCAAGAGACACCAGACAAGAGGGTGTGAGGCTCTCCAGCAGAGAAGTTGGCAGAAAACATGACCTGAAGAAGAGGACCACGATCTTGAAGATGAGGAAGCATATGACAAACCTCACAGGGTGGCTGTGACAGAGAGAGGGTCTCTGAGAAATGGCATGGATTCCCTAGTGATATCATGGCTTGGCAAGGGGGTGGCAAGAGTGCTGAGAGTGAATGCGTCTAAGCCTTTGGTTGGGTGGAAAGGCGCACACCCATAGTTAGTGAGTTGGCTGCAACCTGTAATATATAGGTATACTCATACCATGTGTAATTTGAGCTGTAACTGTGAAATAAAGTTGGCTATACTGAGAATGTTTAAAGATGTGCCTGTTTGCTTGATGGTTGGACCGTGTTCCTTTATATTTGGCTTGACTGTGTTGATTTGTACACGTAAATGTTCAAGCCTTGTAGTGGATGAAGTTAAAACAAATGAACTATGAGTTCGTCGACCTTGGGCACAATTCACGTGTGCGTGTTTACACTTCCAGTTATTCTGGGCCTTCTGGATAAGGGAGTTCGTTAGGATGAAGTGAGGTAGCGCGAAGGTGCATAGAGCCTACACCAGCTATGTAGGAGTGGAGAACTCTCTAAGTTCTAACTCCGAAATAAACACAAGGAGCGTCCCCTCATTTCATTTGAGGTACCAGTAAGCTCAGGAGGTATAATGCTCTTAGAGTGTAGACAAGGGAGCACATTCCATAGACCTTTCACCTGAATGACCGAGGGATCATGCCCAAGCCCTTAACTCATTTATGGCTAAAGGAATTAGGGTGTATGCCCACAAGAGCCTTCAAAGGACCCATGTGACCAAGGTTTGAAAACCCTACACTAGGCCCGAAAGGAGCTGAGACTTCCCGACTTCGGAACTTTGGGAGATCGGAGCTCCAAAGTGTTTCTACCATATCCTTTTGTAAAAAGGCCGAAGGAAACTAATAGATATGGTTACCTATAAGGTTGATCGGTGCTCGATGGTCTCCCTAACCGTGGTAGATAGATCTGCCCCACCGTTAAACGTCGATCCTTTCTTCCACCACAAATTGTCGTGAGTCGTAGATCTGGGAAGGATCGAAGGTCCCCTTCTCCATTGGATCTACGCCAAGGAAAATTTGAAGAAGTTCCACTTCGGGAGAGCGGAGAAATGTTAACATCGAAATTCCTGAAGTCCAGAGCGACAAATTAATATGGATCATAGATCTGGGGATCCTTCAGAATTCCCCCTGGCCGTTAGATTTAGCTCGAGGTTAGCTTGGCGTTGAGCATTCCAGGGAGAACGAGGAAGTTACACCGCCAAATCCCCGAAGGCTGAATCCCCAAAGTAATGGAGGTCATGGATCTGGATACTACGTGGAATCCTACTGACCGTGAGATCAAGGGGCTGGGCAACTATCAGTCTGAGGTGACGTGGCACCCTGACGTCACTCATGGTGACGTGGACCCATAGTACGCTTGCCATGTCTCACCTAGATTTATGCATCTATAGACCCCATGCACCCATTAAACTGTGACACGTGTCACCCCCCGTAGGGGTCACATGTAAACTCTATCTTGCCATGTGTCCAACATTGGGTTTATCTGACAGGGAGGATACTCAGGATCCACATGTACTCGCCATCGTGTATTACCCATCATCCCACGTGATAGTGGGTACTTCGAAAGTCTAGGACTCCGGAAGTCTGAGGTATAGTGTCATGTATCTACGTGAGGACATGAAGGCCAGGGCCACGTGGAGTAATATTGGGCTCCTTCGCAACTTCACTGGTCCGACGCTTTGGAGGAGTGAGCGTGTTAACCCTCTGGGACTCCCAAATCCAGGATTCCTGGGATAAATCATGATCATTCATTGGGGTTTGAGCCACTAGATGAGAGGCCACATGGCAGGAGATCCCGTGGTTCGAGTGCTCAACACTCCGAAGGGAACATGAGGAAAGTTGCTATGGAGCCAAAACTTCCATAGCTTCGAAGGCTGGAGTAAATCCTGGCCGTTACCTTGAGTGATGTGTGTTGCCAGTTCTTATAATCCACAGACTTGACACTCCGGAGCATTTGGGGTGTGTCACCTCCAAAAATTTCGAACATCGGATCTCCGAAGTAACGAGAGTCGTAGATCTATGGATCTACGTGGAATCTTACCGACCGTTAGATCGAAGGGCTGAGCAGTTATCAGTCTAAGATGACATGGCTTGATGACATCATTCGATGTGACGTGGACCTGCATTACGCATGCCACATGTCACCCTGTTTTGGTCGATTCACAGAACCCTTATGTCGATTAAAGCAGGACACGTGTCGCCCTTAAGGAGGACACATGTCACCCCTCGACCTTTGCCACGTGTTAGCTGTTAGTCCGTGCTTGCCTGGCCAACATGGTTGGTGACGTGTCCAGGACTACGAGAGTCTGGATAGTTTCGGGGGTTCGGAAGATTCAAATGTAGTATGATAAAGGAAGATTCAACGAGAATCGTTGATCATCGAAGGTCGAAAATCCAATACCGATGATCGAACACCGAAGAGGGGACATTCATTATAAATCATTGAATGCTGAGCATCGAAGGGATAAGGGCACATGGCGAGATTGCGTGACTTCAGGGATTAGGAAATAGGAATGTTCGACGTCAAATTTCGAAGACCCCAATTAACAATGCTCGAGTACTTCAGGAGACCATAACTTGCAGACCAGAGCTCAGATTTTAGTGCGACAATGACTGTTGGAAAGCTTGTGGCAAGAAGAATCCAATGGAGATCCTGGAGTTAGGATTTGATATAGTTAGGAAGAAAAAAAATTTGATTCCCCATCTAGAAAGGGTATTTAGGGGTCGGGTGTGTTACAAAGTGGTATCAGAGCATGGCAACAACACTTGACCTACTTGGGCTCATGAAAGAGTCGAGTGATTTTCTTTCTTAGAAAATTTTAAAGGAGAGGGCACCCTTCCCTACCCTATCTAGCAAAGAATGATTCAGACATAGGCCTGGATGGGCCAAAGAACAATCATAGGACTGGTATACCAAGGTTAAGATGAGCTTGTTGAAAGGTAATTCTACCTTTGGAATATTGTTTATTATCTATATTAACTCCTTGAGGAGAAGGACTGCAGATTGAAACTGTGATTTGGGAATTCCTACTGAATTTCAGCAGATAAATTATAGTGTCCCTTCGTCAAAATGATAACTTGTTAAGAGGAAAATCACTCCATGGCATGGGGTAAACCACAACATACGGAAATGACTGCAGAAATCAACTCTAATCTCAAGTATGCTATATAAACAAATATGCTAACAAGACAAGATAAAGAGCCCACCTCATCCAGACGTTCGATGAAGTCCACCATTGAACACTTGACTCAAAACAATACACCTGGAACTTGTCCTCAACAACTAAGATACGCAAGCATATGGTGATAATATATAAAATTAGCACATTAAATAGCATAATCCATCAATATTCTTAACAAATATTCCCATGGAATAACAATTCAAATATTTGCAAGACATTAATTGGACGAGAAAAGAGTATTTCTATTAAAATGTAATCAACATAAGTGTATAAATGACAAACTTCCATGTTGGCACGTTCAGAACCGAGAAACTAAGTCCCTTCCAGCTTGGCCTCCACCACTTCAATCCTCCACCAAAGGCAAGCTCATATAATAGAGATAATTAGGTTCTCCATCAAATAGGGAAGAGCTCTGGGGATGAACAATGTGTTCAGACTTAAAAGGACAAAGGGATACAGACTCAATATGAAGTGAATAATTTCTCCAGAGTAACTTTTCTCTCAAAGTTGAATTATTCTCCTCCTTTCCACACCTTGGATATGGCCCATTTATATCCTTCAAATGGAACTAAAGGGCCGAGTCGGAACGTTTCCAGTATATGGAAGGTCAAGGATCATGGATCCCATGACGTGACATGGAAACCGACACCATTTTTTAATTTTGAGCACAAAATCCGATGTGTGCGGGATGTAATGGTGGAACCTACGTATACGCATGTTGTATAGCTATTAGGGCGCGTATATGTGAAAAAATACAATTTTTAGCTCTGGGAATTGCAAAAAGGGACTTCAATTCTGCATAAGGAAATGGAAAAAGGCCCTCTGTGCAAGTTTGCATAGGGTGAGGAAAATCTTTCTATAACATATTCCCCCTAATGTGTGAGCTCAGAGGAGTATCTACGATGGCCGAAATACATTATAGTACCCATAAGTGGAGCAATGGAGACCTAGATGGACGAACTAGTTGCTCATAAGAATATTACAATCCATAATGACTTTGTGCACATGGCTGGCAATTTGAATTACACTGCAGATCCATGTGGAAATATACCAAACAACTGTCCATGGACATGAATAGGCAATATAAGAGTAGTTACATGCCATAGGTTGTCATAGTCACGAACAAGGCCTAGTGAAAACCAGTCTCAAAATCAATCTGAAGATCTCTGTATACAATGGAGTACAATCTGATCTCCCATGATCACTGAAGTCATATAGGTACTAGTCTAATGAAATATAGCAACAACTCAGGAGAGTTGCGACTATGAATTGATGTCTTTAAGTCTTCTGCATGATCCGCCAAAGCTTCAAGTCTACATTATGTGAATAAAGGATTTGAGGTCGAACACAATGATACTTCGTTTGATTATCGACCATTAAGGTATACCATTAACAAACGCGAGACAACCTACCAGTGATGAAAGTAGGTATCAAGGCACTGACCACATTCTTACAAGTGTGAATAAAGGTATTCAGGTCAAACACTTGAAGAATCCATCGATCAAGAGACATTGATGTATTCCCAACTGTCGATGGCGAGAGAACCTGCCACTGATGATTGTAAGCCTCTAGGTACTCGTAGGACTCTAGGTCTTGTTTCCAGAATAGATGGGCTGAAGTCGATGGAGGGAGACCCACTGAAAGGAGAGCATTAAGGCATTTCTCATCATTTATAACAAGGTACAAAGCAGGAGCTTGATGATTTGGAGGAACTCAAATGAAGAACATGTTCACGAACCAATGAACCTGTGCATCTTTCGCGTGCACCAAATGCAAGCAGTGCACGAAAAAGACCCTCTGAATAGCAGCCAATGAGGAAAACTGCCGACAAAGGCGAGGAAACCACTAATAAGGATAATGACATCCAAGACACTGCATGAATCCCAATGTGTGAATAGATTTCTTACCGTCGAACACAAGGGGACCCCCCAGCCAACGACCAATGAGGAAATGTCGATTGTTGGGTTCAAGGTTACCTACCCATAGTAAAAGTAGGACGAGGGTGCACGATAGGACTACAACTTCATGTAACTCTAAGACACACTGAGGGTATGACTGACATGCAAAGTCAAGAGTTTTAAGAAATAGCCGATAGAGGCTGATAGACATCCTTTGAATAAGAGAACAAGACATATGGATGACTCTGGCAGCATAAACTCAATGATGAAACTTTGTGATGCATGAGGCACCAATCAAACTCTCCATAGGGACTAGAACAGTAACCAGTCGAGGGAGTAAACTTTTAGTAACGAGCTCATCTTCCTAAGGTCATGCCAAACCCAAAATTTTGATGACAATCCGACTCAAAAGTTTTTGCTATGTTCAAAGGAGACACAGCTGCTTCCAACATAAGATAATATTCTCTTCTCGCCCGTCTTTTTTTGTTTTTTCATAGTCAAATGAATGTTATTATACAGAGGAGGAAATGAGTGTCGTTGATAAACAACTAGTTCCAACAATGGAACATACCTATGCTCAATGCAAGGGGGTGCATGGAGGATATGGACACTCAGGGGAATGTTTCCTCTTGGGGTATAGGGTGCCATGCTGCAAAGGATATAAATAAGGCTCTGCTTGGTTGATGATGCAAACTGCTGAGGTGATAGGCTTATAATGCGAAAGTGAGAACTGATAATAGTCTCAATACTGCAAGCAAGAGAATGAGATGCAATTACAACTTAACGCCAAAGGATGTCCTTTTTCATAAATTTAGTCTACTTGGTTTTGAAAAAGGGATAAAATTGTACCAAATAGATGTCCTTTCAAATCCAATTTATGAGTGTGAAAGAGACAAGTTCACTCGACAATCTTTTCGATTTTTGAGAGAGTCAGAAAAGAGCTTAAATCAGACTTGTGGGGAGTCCCACTAAGTATAGGTCAGCATGCTTATGAGTAAGAAATGAGGTTCGAACACAAAGTCATATATTAGCTATAAGGGACTCCCGATCCTACGGAAAAAATCTTTGCATGGGCATCGAATGGCATATAGGTTCTAACAAGGGCACCCATGTTTGGTAAGTCTCTACCATTTAATAACGACACTTATAGTTGCAAAAAGAAGGTTTTGTTTCGCTACTAAGTGGGTTCGTACCTAAGGCATACAAATTGCAGTTATAGGATAAAGAAAATGTGAAAAACAAAATGATGACCTATCCCATATGTTGGTCAACGAAAATACTTGCCAAAGTTACAAACGGACGACGTGGCGCTATAAACGGCAAGAATCCCTGGATAAAACCACCAAAACCAACTCCATCCACTGCTTTATTAGTCCATTAGGCCAAAATATTAGCAAAAACTATGCAAAGTGGGTAATTTTTTTCTATAAATAGTGAAAATAACCAATTTTACTATACCATTTGTATTTTTTACCCAAATAGTGCATTTTGGACCAAATTGCCCCTGTATTTCAACTGCGGATTGCGGGAGCTACGAGTGACAGAATTGACAACCGCCTGGACCAAGTAAGTCATCTTGCTCTTCTCTTAATTTCTAGTGGATTAGTATTTGCAATTAGGTTTCCTTTTTTGAGTATTTCAAGGCGCAAATTAGAAACTAGGGTGTACACGGGTTGTAGTTCATCGGATTGCATATACACAACCCTATACACAACTGTTATAAAAAATACCGCGTATATGCAACCCTATACGCGACTGTGTAAGATGCATCTCGCGTATAATTCCGTGGATTTCATTTTTAAAATGTTATTGACTCAAAAATTGATTTTAAACTTGCAGGATGTTGTTAGAGTGGAGAGAAAGAGAGCATGAAGAGGTTGATGCTGGAGTGGAGAGAGGTCCATTGGCCCAAATGAAATTAAGGAGATGTAGGCTATACAAATTTTGGGCTCTCAAAGGAATGAGGGTTCAAGTGAGACTACTCCAGATGTTAGTGAACTACTGGAATCCAGATACAGAGACCTTCAACCTCAATGGGAAACCATTAGGGATTGAAGTTGAGGACATATAATTTTTGACTGGATTGTCACGTCAGGGTGAGGTGGTGAACCTCAAATCCTAAGGAGCTGGGAGTGGAGTGAACATAGAGGATTACATAGCCATCATTGCATTGCAGGGACCGATAAGGTATGGAGCCAACTACCGATCAGATCGATCAACAATTTGAGTCTTAAGATTGTTGTCCTAGACTTCATGGATGATTTTAGGGGATAAATTTCGCTCATGGGCTAATTTTCCATGGTTTTTCCCAAAACAAGATTCGTTATTCTAAAAATGATTCGCCCAAATTTTATAGGATAAAATTATTTTAGCTTAAAAATCGCCAAAATTTTATACAAACTATATAAAATCCTTAGAAATTTGAATATTTAAAAAAAAATATTGCCAAACATTTATAGTTGGCATATGGAGAATTAGTAAGATTCGCCAAGGTTTCTACATTTAAAAATAAATTTCCATCCTTAAAATCATCCATGGTCCTAGTATTGACACGGATCACAGGGTCGACCTCCTTGCATCAGACATCTAGGCCACTTATGTTCTATTCAGTGGAGTGCTTGAGACCCATGGTTTACGACTGGTGCACCTCACTGTTGGCCAACATGAAAATCCAACTGACACACTGCAAACAGGGTAGGAAGAGCAACTTCGAGTTTGCATCTATCCCATGTAGTTTTTTCTTCGACCGTGTTCCAGGCTTGGGCCCTAGAGTGGATATTGTTCTGCATGGACCTCACGATCTAGCCATGGCACGATGGACTGAGGTGATGAGGCGGTTGGGGGGAGGTAGGGTACCAACACCCTACAATGAAATTTTTTTCTTCTGGTGGCGACGACAGGTGATATCTCTAGAGGACTACTCTTATGCAGGGATCGAGTTTAGAGGAGATTCAGACATGCCATTACCACCAGGTTCCACCTACAGAGACACATGTATGCAAAAGTTTTTTGAATATTTCATTTTTTTATATTTTTGTATAATAAAACAAAAAATATTTTTGGATGATGTCAAGTACTAATTAAAACATGTATGTTATGTAGATGTGGGTCCGCGACAGGTAGGTGGACTTCCACGAAACCAACGGAGGCATCGGGGGGATGAGCGAGTAGGAGGAGACACATATAGAGTGCTTCAAAACGTACAGGGCAACCTGTCTCGTTTGATGCAGAGAATTCCCATGGTTTAGGTAGAATATCTACCGGAGGTGATGCAACGACATGTGGTAGGTGTGCCCCGTGCTTGGGTGTGACTCTTCCGACATCTTGCAAACAACGTACTATGCTATCATGACATCCATCCGACACCATAGGCGTAGATGTTGTGATTGTTTATTGATCAACCGTATATGTATTTTGAGGGTGTGAGCCCCAATTTTGTACTATAACACCATATTTTTTGGAGGGATGAAATATAAAAATAGTGACCTTCGGATTTACTTATATTACAATGTGTACATTGGTGAATGTGTTTTCTTTGCTTTAGTTATGTGACAAATGCCAATCTAAAACATAATTAGCGTATGCATTGGATACATAATTAGAACTTCTAGGTATGTGATGATAAGTAATAAAATCAAAATGTAATTCCAAAATTCATACTCGTAAGAATCATCGGAGTAGAGAAGGGTCTCGCACATGGTAACTTCCGTTCAACTGACATACTACTAAATGGGAATCCATGCGAACTTCTAAAGAACTAATACAATGTGAAATGGCATCGCGTAAAATCTCTATAACGACTCTATATTTGGCCACATTATTCATTGATGGCCCTAGGCAAATGCCACTTGAAGACACCAGTAGACCCTTGGGTGAGTAAACAACCCAAGTGGCGGAAGCCAAGTTCCGGGTATGACGATTGGCCTCATCTGTGAATCCTAAGTAGATCGAAGACTCCATTGATATTTGCCAATCAAGGGAAAACTCGATAAGCAAGTTGAAGAAGAAAAGAGGAATATATATATACACTAAAATACATTAGTATACAAAGAGTGACGCCCAAGCTTGGGGATCAAGCATTGTATCTTTTCAAGTAGAGCCCATTCCTGGGCTCAGCCAACATATTCCCTTCATAATCTTCTAATTCATAGGCTCATTTTTCTAAGACGCATCGCACGATATAGGGACCGTGCCACATGGGTTTGAACTTGCCTGCCCCCAGTGGTTCTTTAGCTTGGTCGTACAAGAGGACAAATTCACCTTCAGCGTACTATCGAGGACAGACAAACTTATCATACTGGACCTTGGCACATCATTTATTCACCTCGATAGCTGTAGAGGCATCACGATGCTGGTCATCTAGATTCTCTAGGTGCACAAAGAGTTGTTCGAGATCGAAAGTGTCAGGTAGGAGTGTAACTGCCAATCTAAGAGAAGGGATTTCACATTCAATAAGTAGGATCGACTCCACACCGTGTACTAACTGGAAAGGAGAAAAACTGGTGGAAGTATTAACCGAGGTTCATTATGCCCAAAGTGTAGGGTAAAGCATGATATGCCAATCAGATTTTCTCTGGCTGGCATTTTTCTGCAAAATGGGCTTGAGAGACTTGTTCATGACCTCTACTTGTCCATTTGCCTTGGGGTAGTAAGGGGAAGAATGACCATGTTTAAACCCCAATTTCGATGCTAATTCTTCCATCATTTCATTCTGAAAGTGACTACCATGATCAGTGACAATCTCACTCGTGATTCCAAACCTGGCTATAATTTGATTGAACACAAAAAATGTAGCAGTCTTTCCATCGGATTTAACTGTAGGCATGGAATCAACCCACTTAGTAAAGTAGTCGAAGACCACGATAATATGTTGATGCCCCCCAACCGAAGTTGGGTTACAATCCACAAAATCCACCCCCGACTTGGTGAAGGGACCGATGGTAATGACCGAGCGAAGAGGGGATGGATGCGAGAGCATCTTCTGAGTGAACACCTGGCAGGGGTGACACTTCTTGACCGCTTCGACACAATATTTAAAAATAGACGGCCAAAAATAAGTGGCTCACAAAATTTTTGGGGATGTCACAAGCTCGGATATATGACCACCATAAGCCCCACTAGGACAGGCATAAAGAACATACTCAACTTCTTCGTGAGTCAAGCAACGAAGCTAGATATTCTCTACTCCTTGACGATACAAAGTGTCACCGACAATAAGGTAGTTCTTATCTTGGTATCATATGCGTCGTCGGTCATCTCTTGAAAGATGCTGAGGGAACTTCAAGGTTTGAATATATATCACAATATCTCCATACCAGGGGTCTGACGACGAGACAAGGAAAATGTGTTCATGCGCAAATGAATCAACATGAATAACATCCTCATCCAACCAAGGGAAGTTCGTTATTAACTCAACAAAAACTAGTGATTTCTTGGATTTCGCCAAGATAAAATCGAGATCAAAATCTTGTAATATGACAATCCATTTGTTATATTTTCCCCCTATGATACGCCTAGTAAGGACGTATTGAAATGGATTGACATCGACAACCACAATAGTTTTTCAAAGCAATATATAGTGTCATAATCGTTGAACTGCGTGAACGACAACCAAAGCTAGCTTCTCTACATGAGACTACTTGAGTTTAGGGTCGACGAAGTTTCAAATAAGATAGTAAATGACATGCTCATGGAGTTCATCATCCTCCTGAACTAAAACCATACCAATCGTCCCTTCGGATGCGGCGATATAAAGCAAGTAATCTCTACTGTAGTCTGGAGGATTTAACAGAGGTGTCAATACCAAGGCTTTGTTCATAGCATCGAAGGAATCCTGGGCTCGCTCATCCCAGATAAAAGGGGTGTCCTTCTTCAAGAGACACATTAAACCCTTAGTAATACTGGCATAGTTTACTATAAACCGACGTAAAAAGTTAGCTTTCCCCTGTAAACCTTGAAGCTGACAAATAGTGTGTGGGGGAGGCAATTGAAGTATTTCCTCAGCCTTTAACGGAGCTACTATGATCCCAGTCTCAAAGACTAAGAATCCTAGAAGATGACATGACCTAACAAAAAAATATGCATTTATGAGGGTTCAAACGAATGCGGTAATAGTGACATCTTTCAAAAACTAGACGAAGGTGGGCAGAGTGATCCACTCTCTTGCGGGAGTGATTAGCAAGATCATCGAGATAGGATTCGACTATATGCTTGATATCATGAAACGCGAAGGTCATAGCTTGTTGGAAGGTTGCTCCGGCGTTTTTAAGGCCGAAAGGCATTTTTTGGTATGCCAAAGTACCCCAAGGACAAATAAATGTCGTCTTATGTTGATCCTCGGGCTTAATCTGTATTTGGTTGTATCCTGAAAATCTGTCGATAAAATAAAAAACCTCGCTTCACGCACACTCATCAAGAATCTGATCAATGCAGGGTGTCAAGAAGTTGTCTTTAGGACAAGCCTTATTCAGGCCTCGAAAATCGATGCATATGCAGATGGTTCCTTGCTTCTTATTCAAAGGAACGAGATTGGATACCCATTCAGTCAAGGGAGCTAGGTAGATAAAGCCAAGATTAAGTAGTTTTTCCACCTCTGCCTTAATAGCAAGGGCTTTCCTAGGATTGACAACTCTAAGTCGTTGTCGAACAAGTTTGGCATCCGGGTATATTTTAATCTCATGTTTGACAATTCAATAGTTGATTCCTGGCATATCTTTGTATGACCAAGAAAATACATCATAAAATTCTTTGAAGAGCTCAGTGTAGATCAAAATTTCTTCCGGCGAACAATTTGCACCGATATATGAATTTTCAACCTTACCAGGAATACGAGAGATATTGATTGTGACGGCAGGAGAGATACTCACCATGTTTCCTTCGGCATAAATGTCGTGCGTATCAAGTGGAACTACGACGTGACTAACTATCTCGCTCAAGGTAAATCTAAAATCATCTTGTTTGATTCTAGCAAGTTCTGGGAGAAAATAAGAGCGATGGTGCATATCATCCCATGACCTGTCAGAACCATTCATGGCCTCTATGATTGCTTCATCCAAGGGTAAAGTATCATCGAGGTAGTCAGGTGAGAAAGACAATGAAGTGGCCAATACGGGCTTAAGAACAATATCCTCCTCGTCCATCTGCGAAGTGACAAGATCTGGGTCGAAAAAAGAGTCAAGAACATCCTGATACGCTATCTCTGCCAACAACAGTGGCATATCCATTCCAGTATGTGACTGACCGTCACAAGACTCAGTTAAGGAAGTTAGGGTCCAAGGATCATTAAAATACGAAGTGCGGAAAGGAATGAACCTCATTGACAAAGCATACCTACTGGACATGGCATAGATATGATGAATTGGTGCCACGAAGTCAAAGCTACCCATAAGGGATAAATACATTCCGACACCAATATTCTTAGTTGCCAACTGAGATTTTTCGATCACGGGGATCGACGGTCCAATCGATGCATTGGAGATAGTGTATGCAAAGGACAATTGGTCAATCATCATGATCTTCCCATCGTGAGGAAAACATAGAGTACAAAAGATGGACGATACGACTGCAGTCATAGCATAAGTCCAGTTACGTCCTAGTAACAATTTATAGTCAAGGGGTGTATCAACCACCTCGATATCCACCTCCACCATCTTCCCACCTAACTGGACCAGGAAGGCAGGAAGAATACCATGAGGGGGGAAAGAACGACCATCAAAAGTAGTCAACATGGTCAAAGATTGAGAGAGGGTTGGAGAGCGAATGGATTTCCAACATGTTAAGGACATCACGCATGTTGCAGTGCCTTCATCAATAACATTCTGTTTGATGGTATACTCTGAGTAAACCACGTGGATTTGGAATTACACATGGTAAGGCCAACGAGGCTGCACATCCGCAAGGTCAAACTTGATAACATTAGAGCCACAGGGGTCTAGAGCTCCTAACAAAGATATCAAGGCATTCCTCTGTGAAGGACATGTCTGGAGTACCTCCAGAGCCGACATCACGCAAGGGGTTTGACCTAGATCCTCAACAATAGAGTAATTTTGGGTGGCTCTAGCATTAGGGTTGTGGGTAGAGTGCTTGCGTACTCTGTTTGGAATATAAGGTGGAGGCTCTAGTTTTTCGACCTATAAAGGCGTCTTTGACAGAGGGGGAGACTCTAAACCAGGTACATTCTGTGAAGAACTGTAATCGTGAGATCGAGTGGCTACATTAACCTAAGACTTAACCATATTGATGCATAGACGATCATTGTCCTGCACCGGTGGGTTTTGAATTCCACTCACCTCATTTCCGGCATTCGAGGAGCTCGAGACCATGTGCTAATTTTGTGGAAAGGGATTAGTCAGCACAACGGGCGATAGAGATAAAATCCTCGCAACTTCTATAAGTTTATGGCACAAGTGGGTAAAGTGATTGTCTGTACAAATCTTGTAGGGAAACTTCACCTTTCACCTTTCTTTCTTGCCTTCACCAACATTATTATTTGACTTCTCATTATTACCATTGTCCATGGGTTTATTATTATTATTCTTCCCACCCTTGCGGTTGTTACCCCATCCTTTCTTTTTATTCCCTCCTAGTTTCTGGTTACCATTCGGGTTAGTCGACGACTACACAGAATGTACATCTTCCGGCTGAGTGGTAGTGGAGGACACAGATGAAGCTTTCCCTCCTATAGACTGGTTTAGAGACAACTCTTTCAACTGGCTTGTCACCAAGTATGCGGATTTCATAATTGCAGAAGCTACAATACCATTGGCATGAGGTCCGAGCTTTTGTCTAGGGTCATAAATTGACCTCAGTGCATCTGGAAGAATTTCGTATAAAATCCCAGACTGAGCATATATAAGATCTAACTGCTGGGCTTTAAAAATCGCTTCTTCCTCAGAAGTAACTCCGGATGTGGAAACATCCTTCGAAATATAAGGTTGTAAAGACTTAAGGAACCATTCTAAAAGGAACTCCGGAGGTATGTAGGCCTTGATCAACCTCTTCCGTCTATGCCACTCTTGGATGTGATCCGAGATATGGGTGGATTTGTCATGGCGAAAGGCCGACAAAAGTTCTATGCCGACATCATAACGAATCGACAATTGGAAGTGGTTGAGGAAGACTAAAACCATCTGATTTAAAGTTCCGTACATCTCCCCAGGTAGCTCTATATACCATTTCACTGCAACCCCCGTGATGGTGCATTGAAACAATCTTAAATGAATAGAATCGTCATTAAGGGAAATATAAGAGCACCAAAGATGGAAAGTAGTGACGCGATCACCATGATCCTCATCAGTCTTTCCTTCAAATTTTGGAATATTCGAAGAAATATTGGTGGGGACGGGGGGCCATGATGGGTCATGACGCACAAGATCATTCATTAATCTAGACAAGTTTGCCAGATTGATCGTGGCTAGAAAAGGGAGATGGGGTTGCGGTATCTGGCCCCAAGCTCTCGGGAAATATTGTTGTTGGGGAATCGCAACCCTGTCCCTGATTGTAAAAACCTCCTCCAAACTTATTCATAAGGGTTTGGTTGGACACCATTCGAGTAGGAATGTTATGATGAGGTTTTTAAAGATTTTCCCCAGCCGGAGTAGCTCTAGGTTGGGGGTTTCCCAAGGTGTGAAACTGACCTCCTCTGAGTGTGAATTTGGAGGATAGAGGTGGATTCATCATGCCAAACATGTTGGTCATAATCAGTGTGGAGGAGGTAGGTGTAAAGGACATAACATAAGAAACAACTTGTTTGCCAAGTTGACCACTCCATCTAGGAGTATTAAGACTAGGATTAGACCCAAGGTGAAAAGGAGGTAGGCTTCCAACCGTAGGATTCGTTTGAGGGATATGAGCACCTCCAAACAAGACAGGAATATGTGGAGGAGCCATTCCCCCAAGACCAATACTATTATTCGAGTTAGACGGTGGAATGGAGGAAGAAAATTACAATGTGAAATTTGACATACCATAAGAAAAAGGGCTAGAGGCCATAGGGATGGACTGAGTATTGTATCTAGGTGTACTAGGGCATTCAGAATCTCTGATGATGAACACCTTGATGAATAGAAAAACCACCTCCTCAAGGTTTTCAAGGATAATGGCTATAAAAAACACCAAGTGTTTAGAGCCTTTCAAAATGCCTCCAAAAGACCTATAAGTAAGGCATAAACAAATAATGATGTGTCCAAGGTTTTCTTACCATACATACAAGGAACAAATGACAAGCTTGCTAGGATTTTGAAGAAGAAAAATATTGGGGCAACTTTCAAACCCTTAAATACTATTAGGAATTCCCTTAAGTCGGTAAAAGACCCTATTGATCCTATCGAACAAAAGGGTGTTTATATGATCCCTTGCTCGGGTGGTAAACAATACATAGGAGAAACAGGTCAGTCCTTTAGAATCAGAATTCAAGAACATGTCGTTGATATCAAGCACAATCACACTCATCGCTCGACATTGGCAGAACATTCAGATAAGACAAAACATCATATTTGTATTGAAGAGGCCAAAATTCTTGCCAAGGTAGATCACTATAACAATAGAAAATTTAGGGAAGCCATCGAAATCGAAAAACAACCTAACAATCTAAACATATATGATGGATGGAAGATCAGTCAAAATTGGATCCCAACACTAACCACAAGGACAGATTCTAGAAATTGATTAATAATATATTTTTAGGTCTTTTATATATTCTTAGGTATTTTATATATAATTTAATAAGTCGGTGCTTTACTAAAAAACTTTTCATATTTATACACCTTATGACTTTTCAGATTTCCCTCACATCTTAAAAAACTCTTCCTGATGATGGACCACATTTGTTTGGTCCGAAACGTCGAATAAAAAATTGATGTGATGAATCTGAAAGAACCATCTTATCATAACACCAATCACAAAAGTCTCAGGACTAAAAGACCCAAAAGGGTTTGTCGCAATGGGTTGAGTGGATAGGAGTGATGATGGGAATTGTCAGCACTACAATCGCAGTGGTTGAAGGTGTCGAAGGAACATTATTAACTACACTAGGAAAGGGAGTTGAGGGACTCTCAATATCTTTATGACTTGACTCAATACTCATCCTTGTATGATCACGAGTCTGGTAAGTGGAGGTGTGTGTACCACGTTTGAGAACTTTACACCTTTTAGAAGGAAAAGACTCAAGATGCGATGGTAATATTAACAAATGGTGAGACCTGCGGGGAAGCTGGTTTGGCTCCACGATGACTCAAGACTTGAGATATAAAAACAAATCCTAAGGCCAACTAATAATCAAAGAGAACACCAAAATAAATAAAAGGCCAATATGCACACAAATAGGATAAAGTGGCTAAAAGGGGCCTCCCTCCCTAAAGTAGGTATTCCTCGCCCAAGAGGGGCCTTAGACTCCCTGCAAAAGATCGGAGGTATCATAATCAGTTATAAGGGCTCTCATGGGCTTAACAACTAGTCGGTTAGATCCCCCCGGAGAGGTAATCCTCCATAAAGGCTCTGTGTTGTTCGACCCTTATTTGACCTAGGGTACCTGCAAAATAACCCTTGCAAGTAAACTATGTGGTACCTATGTCAAGCAACTAATCCACCACGATATAACCGATGTGCAAGCGAATAATCATAAGTCAGGTCTACTGTATGGGCAGGGTAGATAAGCCTGAAATCTCGAAAGCACCGCCTCTCACAGAGGTAAAGGTACTAGCAAGACCCCCATATACGAATAGATCCCCATAACTATCTCTGACTCCAAGAAGGTATTGGGGGGATATCCACTCAAGAAACTTCACGCGACCTCATGCTTAACTCCGGTGTAAGTGGAGCCTCGTGACGTCACCAATTATACAATGGATTTCACCACTCCCTTAGTTAGACACATATGTTGAATTTAATAGCCTTGGAGAAGTTTACTCACAAAATCCTATTCCAAGGCTCTAAATCCTAAACTTGTTGTGCACCCTAAATAATAAATCGTTTCTAATCAATTTTAAATTTATCAGCGTTACTTTCAATGGTCGTGTTTACTCAAAAAGGTGCGGAGGTGAAACTGATGATGTTATGACTCAACAAGTTAAATAAATGAATATGAATAAAATGCAAAGTCCTAACTTCAATTCCCAATAAATGATAAGATTTTCAAACTTGCAATTTCCAATTTAGTTCTGCAATTCCAAATAAGATTCAATCTTTCTATACATGTACTAAGATCAATGATAAGAACCCAAAAGATCAAATGCCAACAATGCAAAATGTATATTTTTGTATTTTCAATATGAAAGAATGAAAATGCAAGGACTAAACAACAACTTGATATAAATACCCTACTGTATGTAAACATAGACAAACCAAGTAGAATATCAAGAAGCAAACACCTAGCCCAAGATGTAAGGACAATCAACGAAAAAGATGAAAAGAAAGAAACACTGACCGAAAATTCAACCAAAGAAAGGTTCCCTATCACTCTGCAGACACTTAACAATCATAACAGAGACCTAAGAAGACTCAACAACCATCGAAACTTACCCAACAAACATCAAACTCAAAAATCAAGCAAACAAGGATGATGTACGCATCTGTTCAGACGAAAACCACGTATATATGCTCCCTACAGAATGAAAGCTTGCGTATGTACGTGTCTGTTAGGAAAAAAATCACATATATGTATTGAAACATTGCCAGGTTAAGGATAAGGCCAAGAAACTCAGATTTAAAATGAACTTGAGCTGTCAAGCAATCAGATGACAAGAAACTCAATATAGACGAGAGAAATCAAAGGAGAAAAACACTCCAAACCTCGAAAAGAAGATTCCTTCCCCAGTATGGTTGCCAATTTTGTTATGAGGAAAATCACTCTATGGCATGGGGTAAACCACAACAGACGGAAATGACTGCATAAATGAACTCTAATCTCAAGTATATATAAACAAATATGCTAACAAGACAAGATAATGAGCCTACCTCGTCTAGACGTTTGATGAAGTTCGTCATTGAGCACTTGAATCAAAGCAATACACCTGCAACTTATCCTCAACAACCAAGATAAGCAAGCATATGGTGATAATATATAAAGTTAGGACATTCAATAACATAATCCATCAATATTGTTAACACATATTCCCATGGAATAACAATTCAAATATTTGCAAGACATTAATTGGATGAGAAAATAGTATTTCTATTAAAATGTAATTAACAGAAGTGTATAAATGACAAACTTATGTGTCGGCATGTTCGGAACCGAGAAACTAAGTCCCTTCTAGCTGGGCCTCCACCACTTCAATCCTCCACCAAAGGAAATCTCATATAAGAGAGATAATGAGCTTCTCCATGAAATAGGGAAGAACTTGGGGGATGAACAATGTGGTCAAACTTAAAAGGACAAAGGGATGCAGACTCAATATGAAGTGAATAATTTCTCCAGAGTAACTTTGCTCTCAAAGTTGAATTCTTATCCTCCTTTCCACACCTTGGATATGGCCCATTTATAGCCTTCAAATGGAACTGAAGGGCCGAGTCAGAACGTTTCCAATATATGGAAGCTCAAGGATCATGGATCTCGTGAGGTGACATGGAAACCCGACACCATTTTTTAATTTTGAGCACAAAACTTGATGTACACGGGTTGTAATGGTGCAACATGCGTATATGTATGTTGTATAGCTATTAGGGTGCACATATGTGGAGATATACAATTTTTAGCTCTAGGAACTGCAAAAAGTGACTTCAAGTCTGTATAGGGAAATGGAAAAAGGCCCTCTGTGCAAGTTTGCATAGGGTGAGGCAAATCTTGCTATCACATAACTATTCTTATAGGACTAGGGATATGTTGATCAACATTAATAGTAAGACCTGAATGCGAATGGCAGAGGTGGCATAAATTCTGTTGTGAAGTTTCATGAGCTAGACAAGGGACGTGAACAAAATTGTTCTGTTATAGTGTAACATTGTCTATCTTCTAGGGCAGGCAAAGTCTCTTGCAATTAAGATGGTGGATTATATAAGGATTAATATCCTCATGAAAAATTCCTTCATGGTTAAGGAAATCTGGTAAGGACTGGTAGGATCCTTAGTAGTTATAATTATTGTGTTATTAAAAGACTAAACCCTGAGTCTACAACTCCTCATGACCATAGGATCGATGAAAATGTGTAGAGTCAATTTACTTGACCTATATTGATTGAAAACGACACCAGAGATAACCTAATTAAGCAAGATAAAGAGGAGTCCTTTGGGACTGTTTCTAATTCCCCCAAAAGGGAAAAGTGAAATGGGTATATGAGCCAGATTGTGAGCTCATCGTTGTATAAAAGGTGTATTGACACAAGTACTATCTAGGGACAAAGATGAGAGATGATAACATGTTGCAACACATATGATAGTGATTGCATGGATGTAACATGCAAATAGACTCAATTAAACCTATGGTGGGCTACAGTATAAGACTTGATGCTGGTTTTCATTGGTCAATAATGACCTGATGATAACAGAGGAGTAACAACATGGATGAAATACATATATAAGAATGAGGTAGAAGGGTGCAAGCGAGGAGCTTGCATGATGTATGTTTGGGATAGGTATGTATAGGATTGAGTGCATGAAATTAATGCATTGTGAAGCTTCTTGATATGAAGCCTAACATTAATACCAACTAGGTATGAATGATAAAAAATGTGCAAGTGATGCACATGTATGATGTGAGAATGTATGTATACTAAAGGCACAATATGGCTGCCTCGATGAGTGATATGCCAGGTAAGAATTGCACTTGCCAAGATTAAGTGAATACCATGGATGCATGGTTGACTCTATTCTGAAAGAGTCATGAAAGTTTTGTTTTGAATAATAGCTTAAGGGGAATGTGCTCCATTCCCTCAGGAGAGGCTAGTATAAATAGATGAAAGAGTAAACAGACAAGGATGCTCTATTGTCATAATAAGAGGCAAATGATTATGCCTTCGAGGATCACATGAGAATGATGGTGAACAATCATGAGTTGACTGATTTTAAAGTAGATATGTATGTGGGCTATGAAATATACCTATGGCAACTACACACAGTCTTATGATTATGCATATGGTTAAGTACATCATGGATGTAAGTTAACAAAACTAGAATATGTGTGGATACATAATTTGGATGCATGACAAAGATGCATGTTTATATTCCTTATGGAATATTTGGTACCCAACTGAGGCAAACTCAAGGTTGAGGCTATCACAGATAGCGAAGGATATGCAATAAGGGAGTTTCATGCTAAAGGAGTTCCTTGTGAAGGAATTGTGTGAAGACTCGGCCAGGAGGACAAAGTCATCACCTTAATGATTGATGAGAATTGAGTAGTGGACTGCATATATATATATATATATATATATATACAATAATCATGGATTACATTCTAAAACAAAATTTATGAGTGGAAAACTAACAAACGAATGTATACTAGTCTGATAAATGAATGGTAATATGCAACATACCTAGGTTCACGATTCATTATGAACAAAATGTTTGCTATTAAAGCATGATGATGTATCCTAAGGATTAGGGTGAGACTAACCAAGGCTGCTCAAGAAAGGAACACAAATATCACAATAAGAAGTAGATTGCATAAGCAAATAAGGAGGAAAAAAGAGGAACACTTTTCTCACCCTAAGAACTCTGAATTGTTTAACAGAGTTGTAGGCTGAAAAGAGTAGTTGTGGGAACATGTACAGTTGGAAAAAGGAAATTAGATAGATAAGTAAGCTTGGATGAATAGTCTTGGGTGAGCCATATAAAGTAAAGGCAGTGAGGCTTTGGAAAGTAACTTAGTTGGACTGAAATTCCAAGGCTATGTAGAAGGAGTTGGTAAAAGGGAAAATCTCTTAACTCCTTTCTTGTTGAATATTATGTTTTCTCTGGGACAAGAACTGGTGTGATGATGAAAAGAAAATGTTTTACACCATAACAATGATGGTTGCATGATTGTAGAAACAATTGAGAATTGTTGTGTTGCGCTCATGAAAACATTAAAGAGTATTGTAATGAAGTGCATAATGATATGCTAGGGAATATCTGAAAATGTTTTATTGATTTGAATGCGATGATACAAGCATTTTTATTTTACATGATGACTAATACATTATGCTGTATGACATGTGTAGAAAGGAATTGGAGTTGTTGAGGAAGACAGTTGCCAACGATGGACAACCTCAAGGAGAGGATGACTATGAGAATGTTGTCATTAAAAGATTGTTGAAGGGACTTTAAAAGTCCCCATAAAGAACCATTGATGAGGTGATATTAGAGAAGGTGCTAGCAGCTAGAGCAGGTATAAACATGTTCATACCTATGTGGCATAAGGTATGAAGGAATTTGATAGGAAATCCTTCTGAAAATACAACATTATCTTAAAGGTATGAAAATAAACTTTGAGTGGTTGTTGTATGCCATTTATACCGAAGTAGGGCATGATTCAGGAAAGGAACCTGAATAATAGAGAGAGTAAGTCTATGCCAACCAAATATGAGTTATAATCCTTGCAGGAAATGGCAGGAGTAAAGAGTACTAAGGGTATGATAACCAATCTAGAGAGATTGGGAATAAAGGTGCTCATAGCTAGGCCATTGCATGGAATTGCTTTGAGGAAATGCGTGTTTGCATATAGGGCAGATAATGGATATTCCATTGAGAAAGAAGGACCTTCCAATATATTACTTACATGGTATAATTGTTAAAGAAGAAGGACCTTCGACAGAGCGAGTCTGAGGGACGCCTCGACAGAGAAAGTCTGAGGGACGCCTCGACTTTAAGGCTCAATGAAGTCCTTACAACTCTTCTTGTGTGAGAAAGCCTTGTAGGCAATATGGATCACCCGAGGAATTGTATAGCAGAGAAGGGGATGCTTGAGCCTGGGCCTGGAGGGAGAGTGAACACAAGGAAGAAGGGAATTGACAATTCTCATACACTATTGATCGGGATCATGGACACAATGGGTATGTCCAGGAGAAACAGTGGGCCAAGATAATAATATAGTTGTTGGAAGCAGGCCAAAGCGGAAAGAAAGGCGATTTTGGGAAAGAAGGCATGCACGAGGAAAGGGAAAGCTAGAAGGACGAGCAACATGCGTGCATGTATGGAAGACCTAACGTCATTAGGGTTAGGGTTTTGGTAATGTATTGTAATGGATGAAGATCCAGAAACATATAAATAGAGATACCTAGGTCTCAGAGAGGGGACTAGTCATTATTATAGAGAGAATTGGTGTAACGAGTCGATAGAGATATAAAGAGAAACAGATGAGGAAGCGAATGGTATGTAATATTTTTCTGTATGACCTACTTTTGTAAGCTGTTGAGAAAGAGAGGACGAAGGAGAGTAGATATTGAGGGTTAGATCACAGGCTGAGGAGCCTGGTGCGATCTAGTCCGCCTCATATAAATCTTACCCAACTAAGAAGAGTTGTAAGCGTGCGACGCTATAGTGACCAAATGACTATAATAAAAGAGCTAAGAGCCAAATCTTTGTGGATGTAGCCCAACAGGGGTGAACCACAGTAACATCTGTGTTATGTGATTGAATGCGTGCATTTACTTATTGTCTTTCAATAGATATTGATAAGATGAATGAATGAGTTATTGTATTTCTTGCATAAATCGTGATAAAAATGTATTGCGTTAATAAGATGTAATAGTTATCAGTATACAGTTATCAGATCTCTCACTCAATCCTAGGATACAAACACATGATTATTGCAGCCACACATTAAGACTATCTCGGGTGAGACTCTGCAGTGCAATCTGTGCGCTGCATTGCCTTCTGGGTTACCAGGAAGGCCGATAGTTTTAGAGGCTTTGTTGGAACCCCGAGTAGACATGAACCCTGGGTCACTCAATACGAACTCAGACAGGGTAATATACTAAACAACAATAGCCATGTGGATACAAATCCACGAACTACACATATGAGTATTGTGCTAAGTTACAAAATATTTCTTGAATTTTATGCAACAATAAAATGTTTTTGCATGAAATTATGATTAACATGGTTGTTGTCCAAGATTATTGAAGGCAGGTGACAAAGGTTAAGATTCCGGAAGGGTCCTGACCAAGAAAGAGAATCAAGAGTTATGAAATAGTGGAAGGATAAAATACATGACAGGTGTTACTGAGAAAGAACACTGAGGACGATGTTCCCTTTCACAGGGGGGATTGTAATACCCATGTTTCCCCCAGCTTGTAATTAATCATTAATTAGGATTACCATGCTATGGCATGTGAACAATGTAAATGTAATGTTGTATATATTGGCAATGACTGACTGTGGGGGTGAAGCCTTGAAGTATTGGCCATCATATCATTAGAGGAAAAGCATGGGAAAACTAGAGAGGGTTCATTATGTCAAAGACCCCAAAGACCCCAAAGTCTTCGGGCTATGGAGCAGATTGAGGAAATCCCACGTGCAACATATGAGAGGAAGACGAGAGGTCCAAGAACAGGAAGATAAGGCAACAATCCTATCCATATTAATGTCAGTGTGGAACACATAAACCCATGTGCGACTAATACACCAAATAGAACACCACGGTTTAGACAAACGAAGTTTAGAATAAGTCAGACAACAGGAAGTACATCTACACAGGGAACAACAACTGGAGGAGCTAGTTCAGGCAACACTAGTCAAGTATCTACACCACACGGAGGTAGTAGTTCAACTTTCATAATGGCAGGACATGATCCTACAATTAGGTTACCAGAATTCAAAGGAGAAGCATCAGAGGACTCAGAAAAACATTTGTTCATATGTGAGAAGATTTGGGAAGCAAAATAGATCACAGACGAAGATACCAAACTAGCACAACTAGCGATTACACTAAGGGATCATGCACTGGACTGGTACATGAGTTTAGCTACAAAAAATTCACCAGGGACAACCAGAACAATTGCAGACATCAAGAAATTACTGATAAACAATTTCCAGAAGCCAAGTTTAGAGGATCAATACATGAACGAGATGATCGAAATTAGATAGAAACCAGGAGAATCCGTATGGGAGATTGACTAGAGATTAAAGAGATTGAAGGGAAAATTGAAATACCTCATGATCGATATGCAACATATGCACCTATTTGTCAATTCACTGCTTCCACACTTAAAATATCCATTGCGACAATAGAAGTTTCAGACGCAGGCAGAGGCGCTGCAGGCAACCCTGCAACTGGAAGAAAATCAATATCAATAGATGGACCCAGCCATTGAAGAACTGAAGGAGAATTTGAAGAACTTAACGTTCCAACTAAACCATAATAAAAGCAAGGAAAAACGAGAAGCCGTTTGGTGTACTACATGCAGGATGAAAGGACACCACAAGAACGGATGTCCAACATTCGCGCATTATATGGTAGTAGGAATGCCAAACCCATTGCCAACGAGAGGACTATGGTGCAAAGTCTGTAAGAAACCAGGCCACGAGCCATATCAGTGCCTAATGATGCATAAATACAAGACAGTCCCAAAGATTTCACTGCAACTTTTGCAAGTTAGTGGGCCACAATGACAAAGATTGTAGAACCATGGAATTAATGTGAGAGAGAACATTAGATGCATATAGAGTGCAGGCATAAATTATGACTGCGCAAGATGCACCACAGTTTAATCAAGTTCCAAGTCCATAAAACACTGCGCACCAATAATATAATACTGCGTAACAACCATATAGTACCGCGCAACCACAGTACAACACAACACAACCTTAGTACAATACCACACAGTACAATCAAGCGCCTCAATATAACGCGTCGAGAGGAGATCGAGCATGCTACGGAGGTGGAGGACGAGCGAGAGGAGGTTTTTACGAGGTAGAGGACTAGTGGTATGTCACAATTGTCAACAACCAAGACATTATGCAAGAGAATGTTTGATTCCACCAATGACTTGTATGTATTGTCGTGCATTGGACCATGATATGAAAGAATGTCCGACATTATTAGTAAAGATCCAGGAAAAGAGGAACCAAAACAACTAGAATGTTCAGTGGATTTTAGCTGAAGCAAGGGATGAAGGGAGAAAAATCAACATAGTTACCTGTGGAGGAGATAAAATAGGGAATGAAGCAGTTCGATAAGAGCTAGTACAACACCAATGGGTGAAGAAGAACACCGAACAAAAGAAGCAGTTCGACGCGCAGAAGGAGAAGGAGATATTTAAGCAATCCAGACAATAATTTTATAAGGAATACATGGCGTCGACTTCAACTGCGCAGCAAAGCAAGGAAGCACCAAAGTACGAGATGCCTCCATTATTGGATCATACCAATGATATGCAATCCATGGAACAAGTAAGTACAACCAAAGGCTTTTTGCAATCATGTGTAAAAGTATTAAATGATCCATCATCTGTGAAAATATTGCAAAACATATTGGAAAGATGTAGTAGAGAGACAAAAGGAAAACTAGAGCAAAAGACAGTCAATCACCTACATACAAGGAGAAGAACAAGTAGGGAATTCAGAATGAATGCCAACATCAGAGGTTTCAACATGGGAGATATCATACTGGACCTAGGATCTGAAGTGAATGTATTACCAAAGAAGACATGGAAATGCATGGGAGAACCCACATTAGGATATTCACATGTTCAACTGAAATTAGCAAACCAACATAGAGTCCTACCAATCGGTAGACTGAAAGGAGTGACAATAGACCTGGATGGAGTGCGCACTAAAGTAGATTTTTAAGTCATTGAAATAGTGGACGACACAACACCATATCCAACGTTTCTTGGTTTGGATTGGGCATTTGAAAACCAGGCCATGATAAATCTGAAGACAAGAAAAATGACATTTGAGTTAGGTGAATACAGGGTCATCGCACCATTAGACCCATCAGAAGGGGAAAGGTTTGTAGAACCCACTTGCCTAGACTTAGAGGAAATCAACTAGTTGTACAGAATAACTGGGCGTGATGAAGATTACGTAAACCCAACTGCAGACAAGATACTCAGTTGGAAGAGCATTACTTCATCTGCGACAGACTCAAATACCCGTTTAGAGAACTGGCAACAAAGGCTACACAAAGTTTCCATGAGAAGATGTGGATGGATAGACCGTGCAATCAGATGGGTAGGCACAAAGATAAGGGAACCACCCAGTTTCCACAGAATAAACGATTTGGAAACATGCTTGGCATAGTATTAAGATGAAGTTTTAGAGAATCAGAGACTTTTAGCACTTGATATAACACTCAAGGTCACACCTGGAAGATGGTGGGGCGCACACAAAGAGACATTCACAGATTGGTACAAATGTAAGCAGTAACTGCACATAAGGTTCAACATCGAATGAGAATACAACAAGCAACAAAAGTATGATGGACAAGGGACACCAGCGGAACACTTGGAGAAGTGCAGAATGTTGTGGAAAATGATACCCCCAGAGGAATGGCCTAATCATTTCATACACACTCTATAGGGCATACCAGCGAACTGGTATAGAGACCAGGAACTGCGACATGGACGACATTGCAACAGAATTTTACAGTCACTTTCTCATTCGAGCATGAGAAACCAAACATAGATTCAACTTTGAAACAAATAAGAATAGTGATATTCATCAAAGAACCAGAAGTCAAACTCATAATAGAAGAACAACAACAAAACAAACAGACAATCAAAGGACCGTTGTCATGTTACCATGTGCAGGAGGAAGCACCGGATGAAGATGATCTACATGATATTCAGATCGAAGAAGCAAAAGGCGAAAGATAAGTGGAGGGTCCACCTATAGAATCAGAAGTTATTTCCGCGCTGATCAAGGTAAAGAAAGTCAACATTGGGACAGTTGAGAATCCCAAAATGGCCATCATTGGAGACTACTAGGATGAACAAAGAGTAGAAAGCATAACAGAGTTACTGCATGAGTACAATGACCTATTTCCCACAACATTTACAGAGATGAAGGGTATAGTAGGAGAGTTAGGAGAGATGAAGATACCACTCAGACCTGAAGCGAGACCGATTAGACAACGACCATACAAATTGAACCCAATATATAAGCAAAAAGTCAAAGATGAGATCGACAGGATGCTCGAAGACGGAATCATAGAACCAGTTGAAGAATCAAAATGGATAATCCTGATGGTAGTTCAGGACAAAAAACAAGGAGGGATAAGGATATGCGTCGACTTGAGGAAGTTGAAGGATGCATGCCTACATGACCCGTTCCCTACACCTTTCACGGATGAAGTGTTAGAGAACGTAGGAGGACATGAAGCTTACTCATTCACTGATGGATTCTCAGGCTACCACTAGATCAAGATAGCACATGAAGACATATACATGACCACGTTTGCTACAGAATGGGGATCCTACCAGTACACAGTCATGCCGTTTGGACTGAAGAATGCACCAACAATATTTTCTAGAGTAGTCATCATTGTGTTTAAGGAATTCATCCACCACTTTCTCGAGGTATACCTGGAGAATTGGACAGTCTATAGTTTGTTGAAAGACCATGTAGAGGTCTTACGACTGATGTTGGAAAGATGTAGGCAGTGCCAAATATAACTAAACATAAAAAAATGTATATTCAGAACATCGTTTGGGATACTATTGGGCCATATAGTATGCAAACAGGGTTTACTAGTAGATCTTGCAAAGATTGCAGTAATTGTTAACTTGCCACCAAAAAAAATAGTCTGTCATCTAAGAGCGACATTGGGACACACAGGGTACTATAGAAAGTTCATCAAAGGATACGCACAAATTACCATGCCAATGGAAAATTTGTTAAGAAAAGATACAAAGTTTCAGTGGAACGACGAGTGTCGACACGGTCTGGATACCCTGAAGGAAAATATGGTCACTGCGCCAATACTAGTATTTCCAGATTGGGAAAATATATTTCACGTACATGTAGATGCATCAACCATAGCACTTGGAGCAGCCAGGAGTGCAGGATTTGGATCAACCCATAGCATTTGCGACTAGGAAGCTGTCAGAATCAGAGAAGAACTATAACACTACAGAGAGAGAAGGCCTAGCTATGGTCTACACATTGCAGAAGTTCAGACATTACTTATTGGGGAAACAATTTAAGATATTCACAGATCACTCAGCCTTGAAATACCTAGTCAACAAGCCAGTGTTGGGGGAGAGAATCTGTCGATGGTTACTACTATCTCAATAATTTGACTTTGAAGTAATAGTTAAGCCATGAAAATTGAATGCAGGACCTGACCACCTATCAAGGGTCACAAATGGAGAAGAACCTACGAATTTAGAAGACAACTTCCCGGATGCACAATTATTTTCAATCCAGATCACTGATGAATACTTTGCAGATATCATTCAATACTTGTGCACAGGTACTACACCACAAGAATATAACACCGTGCAAAAGAAAAACCTGGTAGTCCGGGCTGCAGACTATCAACTGATCGCAGGACACTTATACAAAATGGGCACATATATCATCTTGCGAAGATATGTGTTAGAACACAAAAGACCAAGAGTTTTAATAGAATCCCATGAGGGAATAACATGAGGACATTACGTAGGCAAATATACCACGCAGAAGGTATTGCGTGTAGGACTATGGTGGTCAACCATTCACAGAGACTCGAAGGAGTACTGCCAGAGATGCGACATCTGTCAAAGGGTTGGTAAACCTAACAAAAGTGACGAGATGCCATTACGACCATAGGTAACATTGCATGCATTCGATAAGTGGGCAATAGACTTTGTGGGTCCAATCAACCCACCAACAAAAAGAACAGGAGCAAGGTACATCATCATCGTGATGGAATACCTAAGAAGATGGGTGGAAGTCGCACTAGTGAAGGATTGCAGTGCATAAACATCAACAGACTTTCTATTTGAACAAGTAATCACTCGATTTGGGTGCCCACAAGTTTTGATGAGCGACCAAGGCATGCACTTCATAAACAACACTATTAACTCTATGATTGAAGAGCTTGAAGTCCATCATCAGAAGAGCACACCATATCACCCACATGAAAATGGCACAGTAGAGGCATTTAACAAAATCCTTGAGAATGCACTAAAAAAGATCTGTAATGTCAAAAGGGACGATTGGGACCTCAAAATACCAACAGTATTGTGGGCCTACAGGACTATGTGCAAAAAGTTGACAGGGCATACGCCATTTAAACTGGTATATGTCCAATAAGGAGTGGTTCCATTAGAATATTTAGTACCCAGTTTACGCGTAGCAACAATTACACACATGACGGAACGAGGTGCAATACATGAGCGGATAAATCAGTTAATGACCATGGAGGAAGACCAGATCTTAGCAGGGTTCCACCAACAAGTTCAGAAAGCAAGGGACAAAGCTTGGTATGATAGACACATCAAGAAGAAAACCTTCAAGGAAGGAGATCTAATATTGATGTATGACAACATATCGTTTCAACACCCAGGAAAGTTATGAATGCACTGGTTAGGACCGTACGAAGTAAAAACTGTCATAGATGGAGGATCTGTACAGTTGAAAGACTTATCAGGTGCAGAAATCAGAGGGATGATCAACGAGAGACGATTGAAGCTATACAAGGACAATTGACCACCCACCGCGCAGTAAAAAAAAATAGTATATTAAAAATTACCAGCAGAAGAACAGTGCACTGGAAGAAGAAAGAGCACACATACTTAGGAGCACAAACTCGATGAGGATAACGCTAACGGCCAGGTCAAAAGGGAAACAAGCGGGAAATGAAAAGACGTTAAAAGCAGTATTAAATGACGAATTTATGTAGAATTGAATGTCGGAAAGGACCGTTGGGATGCCGCATTAATTGCGCCAACTGGAGACGGAAAAGGAGAGTAATGGAAAACAAGAAGGATCCAGAGGTTCATTGAATCCATATTAAAGGTAGCGTCTTCGACAAGCTTCATGCGACGACCATACAAAACACGGACGATGGAGAAAATAGGTTATTAAGAGACGAGAGAAGAGAGAAAGAGCGATAGAGGCTAAGGAGCACAGAGCGAAGTTCACAGAGGCCACAGAGACCATTCAAACTTAGCAAATGATCGACACTCACCACCATGGCACCACCAAAGCAAGCAGAAACAAGCCAGACTGCCAAATAACCTAGAGTTAGAACCAGGGCACAACTACAATTTGAGGAAGGCGAACAACAACCGTTGAAGATCGTCAATATCGACGAAATCCCATCACCAGATACAACATCGGTGAACGCCACACCCGTGGTGGAAGAAAACCAACAAACAACATCGGAGGACATGAATGTATATATGTCGACAGATGCACAAGAGCAACATAACTAGGACGTAGAAACCCTGAAGGAGGCGCAACCAGAGGACACCAAAGCAGCTTCGAGATTCAATGGAATGACGACGAATTAGGAATCAACAGTCGAGCCAGACAAATCTCAAAAAATCGTGTCAGACCACCCATCGAAAGGAACAATAGAACATGTCACGAGTTGGCCAAAATGGTATTCTGAAGTACAAACAATGGCGGTTGGAAGCTCAAGCCATCCAACACCAAAGAAAGACAAGCAACAGATACCTAGGTCACCTGGCAAGTAACCCGTCACAACCCTTGTTTTGTCGCATATACCAAATGGGATATGAGTAAAACCAGACTTGCTAGGTCATATCGAGAAGCTGAAATACTCGGATGATGATGTAACTGACATAAACAAGTTCCCAAAATTCACAAAGAGAGTATACTTACAGACTGTGGGAGTGAATGCAGTTGGGGAACCAATTGATCAACCACTCCAGTGGGCAACATGATTGGAGAAAACATGGATTTTAGGTCTGCTAGATCTACCACACTTTGGAAGAGGACAGTACGCAAACAGTTGCTTCAAACAACTGATGGCAGTCACACATGGAAGGGATATATGGTTGGACAAGTTCGTCTTGATAGATGTAGAGCTCATTGTGCAAGATGATCAATGATGTCACAACACAAATGGACGCAAAAATCTTGGCCTGCAAACTACTAAGAAAATTCTGTAGGGAGGAAGTTCTGGTTGGGGTTGTCGCAGTTGCAGCTCAGTGTGCCGAGGGCACCCTATATTTTTTAACTTGTTTCTGGATGACTGTAAGGATGCGTAGGATCTAGGAACAAAATTTCACTACTCATGGCTACTCATGTTGATAGGTATCATGGGATGGAAGGAATCAAATTAGACATTCTTCAACACTAGACCCAAGCCGAATTGTGGAGTGAGGTATTTATCACTTGGTGTCGCGTTAGATTCCAAGCACAAGAAAATGATCACAGTTGTATTCGAAGGATACCTTCGAGACCTGCAGGATGCCATCTCCAACATGTGGAGAATAACACCACAGGATGTCCAACAGTATCGAGACATCGCCAACTTCAAGTCCACGCGACATGCGATGTGGATACAGGCGCAGAAGGACCCCAATAAGAAGTGGCTACAAATGCCCTACAGTATCACGGAGGGCGATATCAACATGGTTATCAAAGACTGGGAAGACGAGTGGAAGATTCCAGTCCTCACCCAAGACTTGCTGGAAAGGACAACAAAAGAGGAGTCAAGGCAGGGAGAAACACAGCCTCAAGAAGTCCCAGTGCCCAAGAAACGGAGGACGGGCTAGACAAAAACAAAGCAGACAAAAAAACAGACAACTAAGACAGGGACCCAGAAGGGGAAGAAGAATAATACACAGTCGGCCCAAGAACAATAGAAACAGGCCGAGGCAGCACAAAGGACGACACCAAGTCCCAATCCAGAAGAACCGGGCTTGACTAAGAGGCCATCCACTCAGATAGGAGGTGTGCGCAAGAAAATTAAGGCGCAAAGAAAACCTCCAGAATACATGATCATGGAGGATGATGCAGAGATGATAGCCCAAATGGTTCAGGATTGTATATCCGAGGATTTTGACAATGCTGCGCACCATAGAGACAAAATTCAAGAGGAGATGGCAGACATGCGACAGTTCCGCAAGCGAATCGGGGAAGCATAGATAGTGAGGAACAACATGGGAACAGGGCCATCAACATCACAGATAGGAGAAATATCAGAAGAAGGCGAGCGAGATACATTCCACACAATACTCTAGCCAAATGCAACATTTCACATTACACCTAGTATGTTGCGCATGGACGAGATCATGGGGTAGACACCCCTAAATGACTTAGCCCAAATCCAATTGGTATTGCTGCAGATACCATCCAAGGCTCTACACAGATTGCAGGTTAGTGTTACCCAAGAGGTACAGTCTCGTGCACGCACAAACTTAGTCGAATTAAAACAAGAAACAAAGAAGCGGGACGCGCTGGAAATAATATGTGAGCAGGCTAAGCTCGAGACCTAAGAGTAGAGGGAGCGCGTGAACATATTGGAACAAAAAGTGGCAGGAACTTATGAGAAGATTCCAAAGACCGCGCAGAGGGATGAACTCACAACAACAAAAAATATTGACCAAATTGCACAGGCAATCGATCAATATCAAAAGGATATTGAGAATATCCGTGAGTAGATCACACCCACCACTCCATTAGAGGTAAGGGAGCAAAGGAAGCATGAGGAAACAGAGCAACTACAGGAGATAGAGCAACAGGTCAGCGTAGCAGCCGACTTTTTTGATAAAGCATCACAACTTTGGACAAAGTTAGAAGAGGACCAGCAAGTCCAGAAGTGGGACAAGGAAGAAGAAAGGATAAGCGCAACTATCCAAGAACTCAAGCAGAGGCAGAAGAAAATGTACATCATGGAGCGCGTCAAAGGGGTGTAGGACATGAAGAAACTGTAGGCATAACTCACCACTACACAAACATAGAAAAAGGAGCATCAGGATCAAATGGAACTGCTTCAAGATCGCGTAGCAGAAGTCATTGCACAGGTAGAGGAAGCCAAGACACATATAGCACGGACCCAGGTAGAGTGCACAGGGTTAATCAGTGATGAAATTGCAGTCCAAATAGTAGACACACTCAAGGAGAAGACCGAGCAGGCGCAAACACAAGCAACAGAGCTGAAGGAAAAGTTCTAGGTGATCACCAAGGAGATTGAAGAAGCACACAAAGGTTAGGTGGCTCAGGATGAGCCACATGTCAATGTTGGGGGCCTTTTGGAAGCAGGGCAAAGCGGAAAGAAAGACGATTTTAGGAAAGAAGGCATGCATGAGGAAAGCGACAGCTGGAAGGAAGAGAAAGAAACGCGCATGCATGGAAGACCTAACGCCATTAGGGTTAGGGTTTTCGTAATGTATTGTAATGGCTGAAGAGCCATAAATGTATAAATAGAGATACCTATGTCTGAGAGAGGGGACTAGTTATTATTACAAAGAGAATTGTTGTAGCGATTTGATAGAGATATAGAGAGAAACATACGAGGAAGCGAATGGTATGTAATATTTTGTTGTATGAACTACTTTGGAAGCTGTTGATAAAGAGAGGACGAAGGAGGTTAGATCTTGAGGGTTAGATCATAGGCTGAGGAGCCTGGTGTGATCTATTTCGCCTCATATAGATCTTACCCAACTGAGAAGAGTTGTAAGTGCACAACTCTATAGTGACTGAACGAATATAATAAAAGAGTCGAGAGCCAAATCGTTGTGGACGTAGCCCACCGA
>SNQJ01S0005277.1:1607-16411 GCA_010110895.2 Picea sitchensis | reverse complement strand
GTGTTATGTGATTGAATGCGTGCATTTCCTTATTGTATTTTAGTATATATTGATACGCTGAATGAATGAGTTATTATATTTCTTGCATAAATTGTGATAACAATGTATTGCGCTAATAAGCTGTAATAGTTATCAGTATACAGTTATCAGATCTCTCACTCAATCCTAGGCTGCAAACACATGAGTATTGTAGCCACCCATTAAGACTATCTCGGGTGAGACTGCCCAGTGCACTCTGTGCGCTGCGTTGCCTTCTGGGTTACCAGGAGGGCCGATAGTTTTAGAGGCTTTGTTGGAACCCTGAGCATACATGAACCCTGGGTCACTGTTGATGGGTAAATTTGACCGTCCGTCAACTGGAAGAACGAGTCCGGTCCGGGGTTGTCTAAGTAACCTAAGCCGTTTGATGTAACTTGTTTTGACGAGTTTAATGGTTCTGTTAGCCAATCTAAAGTCCTAAAATAAAGAGAAATGGATAACTAATTAATGCTAAAAAGTATAATATATATGCATATCCTAATATAACTATTGTAAATGTGTTTATGTAGAAAAAGAAAACGTAAAAATCTCACTTATGAACATTATTTACAGATTTGCAAGTTTTACTAGAAATTTACGAAATTAAAGTGAAAATAATTGCTTTTGAGAAGCAGATAAAGAAAACACATTTAAATATTTTTTGTTTTCTTTCTATAAATCTAACGAAATTGAATTATTTAGACTATGAAACACAGGAATATAGATAGTCAAAGCCGATCTAAACTTTCTGGTTCTACTAATATATAAACGACAGAAGTTGGAAAAACAAAAGAGCTAACCTGATATTAGTTTGTCTGATTTGTCCATGCCTCTGTATGAATCAACAACATCCAACTGCCACGCTTGCGAGATAAATCTATAATAGACTTATACCGAAACTATTTTGAATAAATTCACATAATGTATTGGCAACCATGGTTTTAGAAACAGAATAAGGAGCACAAATTGATTCTGTGATCTTATGATCACAAATGATCAAGTTAAGAGAAATCTATGCGTAATACATTCACTTCATTGTTAAACTTAAACATCAAATAGAAATTCTGATATTGAAATGGAAAAGTTGATCACAGTGTGAATATCTGGAACAACAAATCATGAATGATATTTGTAAAATGGATATCCTGAAACATAGCATATCAAGAGTCGAAAGCTACATGACATATTAATATATCAAGATTAAAAAATCAAAACATTAATGAAACAACATCTGCAGTGGACTAAAGCCGAAAGTTGTACACTGTTCCATAAGTCTTGAAAATCATTCATTCATAATTCGTTCCAGGACAAGATGCCTTTCCTTTACAAAATAGAGAGTATTTAAAGAGTTTTTTGAAATATGAACTTCATATATCCTAAGATAAGATCAGATCTTATAAGATCAAAAACATTACAAATATAGAGGGCCTAGAGCCACTCATGATCAAACTATATCTTCCAAAATTTATGAAAGTTTTCTACTATTTACAAAATTAACAAAAGGAGATAATAATCAACTAGATCGAACATGTTCTAGCCCATAAGATTAGCATCAGATATACCATGTCTTGAAAAACGAAATATAGGAACAAGTTAGATATTTTATTAACAAATAATTACTAAATTTTATATGAAAATGACTTGGCTACAAAATCTCACGATTTTGTAGTGAGTCTTATATTGGTAAACGAAATCTAAGTTTAACCGATTTGATTTTTTTTTTTTAAATAACATGACTGTAATAAAAGGGAAAAAAAAACATTTTACCAATTAAACCAATGACTAATATGGATCAAGATAACTCAGAATTGATTACGGCCTTTACACTGTCTGCATTCTTTATTATAATGTTGCATGTCTTCTTAAGACGCTTGGCTTGTATCTGTTCATTTTCTTTGAGTTCACTATTTTCTTTTATAAGTAACTCATTGTGAGTCGTGAGTGCTTTGATTCTTTCTTAGAGAATGGGGATATCAATATAGTACTGCCCAATCCAATGCAAGCAGATCTCACAATGCACAACAGGGTTGATCTATCGAGGGAGCGTATAATCGGGTGCAAGAACATCAACACTACCTATTGTCGGCCCTTGACTAAGCTTAATACCAGTAAATCCCTTTCTATCCTCGAGACATGGCGGGAGATTGTTAACATAGTCGTATGGCTTATTAGAGTCTGACTTATGACAATCTGGATCTTCTTCTGTGAGAAAATCCTCAATTTCGGGATCTGAATCCTCATGGATCTCGATCGTATTGATCAAGCTCAAATGAGGCTTAAATCGATTATGCAGACTTCTCGAAATGAGCCGACCAACCCTCTTATTTCAGAACCCTAACATTGCTTGCTTCTATTTTGATTGTTTGCGAGGGTCTTTACTATCGAATTTTACAGTAGGGTCATGGCTAACAATTAAATCATGCTTAAGGGTTTCATTAAACTCAGAACCAACATCCTGTTTCCCATACAAAAACTGGTCGGGTATTGCCTTGTCACGAGGGTTTTTCTCCAAAAATTCTGGCTTGTCACTTGAGAAATTAACATGTTTTTTTATCATAGGCTTATCCAACATAGGAGTTTCTATAGGAGTGGATGTAACAAAACCGTTTTGGGCTAAGAACCCATCCCAATCATCACCCATGGTTTTCAAACGATGAACCAACAACATTTTAATTAAAACATGGTGAAAGAGGCTAGAGTCGAGGCTCTGCTTCTTGTATCTTTTTGACATCTTGTACAGACTCCTTAGTAAATAAAACTGCACATTCAAATGGAAGCCTATAAAGTGCATAAGAAATCGTACATGGTAAAGAAAAAACAGGCCATAATGGCCCTCACAGGTAATAAATTGTTTAAGAACTGATAACAGACCATGCCATCTAACCTTAAGTAGAGAAACAAGAATACCTTTCTCACAACAATCGATCTTTCTGGAGGTCATGAAAATATTCCAGGGCGCTTCGTTGATTTTTGAGTTCTTAAACCACTTCTGACTAGAGGATGGGAGCCTTTTGGCTTCACTGATAAACCCCCCAGTCACCTCCAACTGAATGTCTCCAACTTTTTCCCTATACCTATCAAATGTTTGGGCGAATTCCTTAGTTGCGCGAAGGTTATACCCATCGAACTTTTTAATGAAAGTATCCCAGCCCTGGGCTTTCAAATCGTCGCCTGTATCATCAAGAGACAACAATGCTTGAGAGCCATTATGCTCTATTTGGACAATAGGAGCCATTTAGAGTATGACTAGACTGTGACAGGGGCGCCCAAGCTAGCTGTGGGTTTAGATGTCAGAAGTAATAGGGACAAGTTTGAGTGGATATCATGGAAACAAAACAAGCAGAATATCTGCACGATCATAGCATACACATGAAGGTCTCAGTTATGGAGTTTGAAAACTCCTGGTAATGAAAGCTCTGAGTACATAACACTACAAAAAACCTTAACTCGTAATGAAAATCCTGTCTATTCGCTATGCTAGCCACAGATCAGGTACAGGACATGATGCTTGTGCATTAATTTGCATGTCATGTAATGGATATAGTCGATTTGCAAAGGGTTGGAATGGATATGTTTTTTATAATCCAAATGCGAATCGATATTTGGCATTATAGTTGATTTACAAAGGATTCAAATAAATAAGCTTACAGTCCAAATGAAAATCAACATGGGTAATATATAGATATTCGATAAAATCAAAAGGAAAATCATTCAAGTAAGAAATATGAAGTAGATGTCAGCACAATGAACCTTTAAAAACCAGGCTTTGAATAGGGATATAATACAAAATTAAGTTTACATGCTTGATTCATGCTTTTAGTCATGAATCAAGCATGAAACGTAAGATAGAAATAAAATAAGAATAATCAAACATCTTTTATAATCCAATAATCACCCCCAAATAATAATATTTACAAGATGAGGTGAAGGCAGCTACAGGAAGTGTCGTTTGTCGTTCAAACTAGCAAAAACATGTAGGGTTTCCAACAATGGTGACTTACTAGGAGAAAAAGTTATCTCTGCATCACCAATGAGTTCATGTTAGGATTGATTAAAATGATTAAAGATTAAATAACAGTTGAAAGGAAACCAAGCATCCAAATCAAATCCCAAAAACATCACACAGTCCAACTTCAGATGTCTCTCTGTTCAAATGAAATCCAGTGACAAGTTTTAATTACAAGAGCAATGATATTCAAGCCAATGACTCCGATACTATTGAAAGGGCCACTGCTTCCAGTAGGTGTCCATAGCCTCGGAAGGGATGTCAATTAACCCACTTTGACGCCTCTACCTTGTCCAAGAATTGTCAATTCAAAATGAAGGACACTTGCAGTTGAGATATTATTAGAGTGTGCAACAGATCTGATTTTCATTGGGCTGATTTACAGTTGAGATATTAATTTGAATTTCCTGTTCTTCAACTGAATCAACCACTATTTCACATAGGCCTTGACCTCTAACAATTTGTGCATGAGTTATTTCGAGGTCGTATTCTTGTAACGATGTCATCCAATATGCCCGTTTTTCTCCCAGTTGTTTTTGTACTAATAAGTTTCTTACGACAGGGTAAGGAACGATGACTTTAGTTCTGGATTTTAGCAGATATGATCGGAAGTGTTTCACTGCTTTGAAAATAGCATACGCCTATTGATCTACAGCTGGGTAATTCAGTTCAACCCCTTTAAAAGATGATCTCACAAAGGCAATACATATTTCATTTCTTTTAGCATATTTTTGTGTTAACACAACAACGTAAAATCGATCGAAGGCAAAAGTGTAAAGAGTGAAATCTCGCGAGAAATCAAGAGTCATCAAGGAAGGGGCTTCCACTATGGATTTTTTGATGGAATAAAAGGCTTGAATTTCCTGTGGTCCCCAATGATACTGAACATCCTTTTTAGTTAAATCCTGTAACGGTCTTACCATTTCTGAAAAACTTGGAACAAATCTTCTGACAAAATTAATCTGGCGTAAAAAGGATTGCATTGATTTTTTAGAGGAAGGGGGGTGGGGGGGTAGTTTGGAAATGGCTCGAGTTCTTTTGGGATCGATGATCATTTCATCACTGGAAACTATGAACCCGAGAAATTTTCCATGTTCCACCACAAAGACTGACTTTTTAGGGTTGAAAGATATGCCATACTTGCGACATCGTTCTAGAACAGTCCTAAGGTGAGACAAGTGATCTTTATTTTTTTTGGAGAAAATGGTAACATCATCAAGATAGACCACTACTGATTGGTTTATGAGGCCATGAAAAGCAATGTCCATTTCTCTATGGAAAGTGGCCCCATCATTTATGAGTCCAAAAAGAATCTTCCTGTAGGCATAAGTGCCCCAAGGGGTACGAAAAGTGGTTTTTAACTGGTCTACTGGAGACATGAGGATCTAGTTGTATCCTAAAAAACCATCTAACAAAGATAGTCTTTCGAAACCAGATATCTGCTGAAGAATTTTTTCCATTGGAGGGACAGGATAATTGTCTTTATCATACGCTCGGTTCAAGTTACGAAGATTGACCCAGAGTCGAATTTCACCACTTTTCTTCCTTACATAAACTAGATTAGACACCCATTGTGTGTGTCTCACTAGGAAAATTATCTTTGCATTTAGTAATTTATTTAGTTCTTTCTTGACAATTGGTTCCAATTTGGGGTGCATCTTTCTTAATTTCTGCTGAAAAGGCTGAGTTTGTGGTTTCATGGGGATGACATGTTGTATTATGTTAGGGTTGAATGTTTTCAGATCATCATATGTCCAGGCAAAAACGTCCTTGAATTATTTAAACAGTTTTATAAAGACAGATCGTTCTTGTTCGGAGCATCCCTTTCCTAGATTGATATTTTGCAGATTATCTTTAGTCCCTAGATTTATCGTTTCACAAGTCAAGGAAGAACTGTTCATTTTACAATTGACTGACCCTTTAAATTTATCATGTAAATCATAAAACTTTTCTAGTCTTACAACGGATCTAAGAATAGAGTTTACCAGATTAGATGTCGATTCAGGAGATCTAGGATTTGATATTACTTTGAAGTTGCGGAGGTTTTCATCGTGAGTGCCTGCATCGATAATTGCACCTTGGAAAGTGTCTTCCATATGCAAGAAGTTGATGATCTCCTGATCATTGTCGAACACTCTCTAATTGGTGATGTTCTTCGGGATCGACGACCTGGACATTAATTCAATCGAAAATGCATTCGGAGAAAGACCTTATGTGGGAAAAAGTTTAGAAGCGACATTAGCCAATAAATCAGCCTAAGAATTACTTAGTCTAGGAATGGAATTGATGTTAAATGCTAAAAAAATTTGTATCAAAATCCATACCTTGGTTTGGTAACTTCTCAGATGAGGTAACAAGCAATGTTTGGAGTTTCTTACTTGCCTGACCACGATTTACGAATCACCGAACACCATTAAATTTCTTACGTCCATATCCAAATATTTCTTAAGCCCTTGTAGAAGTGCTTCATATTCGACAGTACTATTAGTGCACTCGAACTCTAATCGAAAGGTAATGAAAGTCTTATTACCTGTGGGGTTGATGAGTACACATCCTGCACTGGCTCCTTCTTTGGAATTGGATCCGTCAAAGTACAGTGACCATATCTGAGCTTTGTCGACAGTGTTCGACACATTTGGCAGAGCTGGTGAATGAATACAGTTCATGAGTTCTGATTGTTGCCCGGGATCCGTGAAGGGGGAGATTTCGGTCATGAAGTTACCGAAGAAAGTGTTCATTCCCTGCATTTCAAATGAATTAGTGGATGCTATAAAAGGTTCATTCAGTTCATTAAGATCTGTCACGGTATTCTTGAGATAACGTTCGCGGTTTATCTTGATTTTATTTGGCTGTCCGTTTTCTGGCAACCATAAATGAGGCCAATCTGTGGCAAAGTAACCATGTAGTTTCTCAGACCAGTCCCTGCTTAAAAGTAAACCATAGAATTCTGGGATGTCAACAACAATGATGTCAATAATTTGGTGAACCTTAGGATTAGAAGATAACCTAACCAAAACATTCTTAAGTTCACTGATTACCTTAACGTTCGTCCGATCGAGCTGAATGATTTTGATACTAGAAGGTTGAACTTCTGCGTTAAGTTTTTGGCAAACAGATAAAGGCATCACATTTGATGATGCACCAGAGTCCACCATGCAATTATGTACATTTCTATTGAAAATTTCAAAAGTTAATAAGAAAGGAGGGACATTTTTACGATTGTTAACAACATAATTCTGCTGATTTTTCGTTGTTGTCCCTAAAACAATTTTATCTACATTTGATACTGTTTTTTCAGTTAGATCCCTTTTCTGGAAGTTCAGATGTCATTTTAGTGGGGATCTTTTTGGCTGTTTTAGAACTGATTTTTGCAGTCTTCTTGCTGCTAGGATCGTTGTTCTTACTGTTTTTTGCGATATTTTGAAGCATTTTCTGCAGAATAAGAGGAAATTTCCAAAGCTCATAAACATAAATATTAGCCCTCAATTTTTTCAAATCTTCAATCAAGTCATATTCTAAGACTGGGGCTGCTAAATTCTATTTTATTTCAGCTTGTTTCGACTGTTTTGGAGGTTCATTATTATTCATTTCAGAAGACGGTTTTCTTTGTGTTTTTCTTCTCGTGTTGTAAGGGTGGACAGTTTCAAAGTTTGCTTGAAAGATACTGTCAGAAAAGTGTCCAAAGATATTGGGAGATGAATCCTCTTATTCAGATACTTCTTCTTCAACTATGTCTTCTGAACTTTCAGGGGGTACATAATTATCATGTGCTTCAAGAATGGTTTGTAAATCATACTGTAAGCTTTCGAAATTGAGACCTTTGATGGTTTGGTTTGGCCGGTTGGGAGGAAAAGGTTTTATGAAAGGGGGTTTAAAAATCCCTTTGCTTGAGGATGCCTCCTCGTCTGATCTCTTCAAGTCAACGACTTGATTTGATAATTTTTGAAAAGCTTTCTGCAAGCTTTCCAGGTCTAAAGTTTCTGGTTGACCTTTGACTTAGGGAGGTCTCGTAAGGATTTCTATTTTCTTCTTAAAGATGAATCTATTTCAGTTTCGCTATTTAGATTGCCTTTCAAGCTCAATATATCCTTTTCAATTTGTCTGACTTCCTTGAAGGCTTCCAACAATGTAGATTTTTTAGACCTTTTAACCCAAATTGCTATATTATTATTTAGAGCTTTGGTGTAATATGCAACAATCAGACTCTCAGCAGGCATTGAATCTGTGGGAATTCGATTCTTTAATGTAAATAATATTTGATTAAAATCTTTTACTTTATCCTTAGGGTTCATTTTTAGGCTGGAAAGTTCCATAACCAAGACCTTAGGGGACTTATCGTCTCCAAATTTCTCTAAGAAACAGGTTTCGAATTTGTCCCAAGAGACAATGGTCTGGGGCTGTTGGGCGAAATACCACATGGAGGCATTGACCTCAAAAGTATAAGGGAAGAGTCTGCATACTACGTCTTCATTCTCTACACTTCGGAGTCTTATGGCTAACATAAACTTCTTTATGTGATCTTCAACAGATTTCTTAGAATCCAGATCAAATTTAGGTAACCATTTTTCCGGGTGTTTTGGCAATGGGTGTTGAGGTCTAGGTACAACCACGACATCTTGATCGAGCCAGGGTTTGGTGGGATTGTTTTGGTTTTCCATGGGTGTAGGTGGTGTTGAAGGCTAAGATGGTTCAGATGAGGAATTGCCTTCGTCATATGACTCTCCTCTCGAAGCTGATGGAGATGAACCAGGTGGGGAAGGTGGGATACCGAATCCTCCAACTCCAGGAGTAGGGGTTCCGACAGGATCTGAAGTATTATCTTCTAAAGGATTTAAAAGCAAACCAGTGCCTTCAAGTTGTTCTCATATGTCCGAGAAATATAAAGGTTGATTGAGAGGCCTACCAGGTTTCCTGATACGGGCCAAAGCACTATGTGTCCTTATAAGTGACTAACGAACAATATATTGTACGTCGGCCCCTTGAGGAGTTGTTGTTATTGGTTCAATGGAAAACTCAAGATTATCGTTTGAGGTAGTTGTTGTTTCAGAAGTAACGTTGTTGTCCGAGCGACTACGTGTTACTACAGGGGAGCGAGTATGTGGGGGAGGAGTCTTATGACTTCCACGTGCCATCAATTGCAATTAGGCCCTCCTTCTAGCACCATTGGTTGACGGGTAAATTTGACCGTCCGTCAACTGGAAGAACGAGTCTGGTCTGGGGTTGTCTAAGTAACCCAAGTCGTTTGATGTAACTTGTTCTGATGGGTTTAATGGCTCTGTTAGCCAATCTAAAGTCCTAAAATAAAGAGAAAGGGATAACTAATTAATGCTAAAAAGTATAATATATATACATATCCTGATATAACTATTGTAAGTGTGTTTACGTAGAAAAAGAAAACGTAAAAATTTCACTTATGAACAATATTTACAGATTTGCAAGTTTTACTAGAAACTTACGAAATTAAAGTGAAAATAATTGTTTTTGAGAAGTAGATAAAGAAAGCACATTTAAATATTTTTTTTTCTTTCTATAAATCTAATGAAATTGAATTATTTAGACTATGAAACACAGAAATATAGATAGTTGAAGCCGATCCAAAATTTCTGGTTCTGCTAATATATAAACGACAGAAGTTGGAAAAACAAAATAGCTAACCTGATATTAGTTTTTATGATGTGTCCGTGCCTCTGTATGAATCAACAACATCCAACTGCCATGCCTACGAGATAAATCTGCAATAGACTTATATTGAAACTATTTTGAATAAATTCGCAGAATGTATTGGCAGCCAAGGTTCTAGAAATAGAATAGGGAGCAAAAATTGATTCTGTGATCTTATGATCGCAAATGATTACATTCAGAGAAATCTATGTGTAATACATTCACTTCATTGTTCAACTTAAACATGAAATATAAATTCTGATATTCAAATGGAAAAGTTGATCACAATGTGAATATTTGGAACAACAAATCATGAACGATATTTGTAAAATGGATATCTCGAAACATAACATATCAAGAGTCTAAAGCTACATGACATATTAATATATCAATATTAAAAAAATCAAAACATTAATGAAACAACATCTGCAGTGGACCAAAGTCGAAAGTTGTACGTTGTTCCATAAGTCTTGAAAATCATTCATTCATAATTCGTTCCAGGCCAAGATGCCTTTCCTTTACAAAATAGAGACTATTTAAAGAGTTTTTTGAAATATGAACTTCCTATCTGCTAAGATAAGATCAGATCTTATAAGATCAAAAACATTACAAATATAGAGGGCCTAGAGCCACTCATGATCAAATTATATCTTCCAAAATTTATGAAAGTTTTCTCCTATTTACAAAATAAACAAAAGGAGATACTAATCAACTAGATCGAACATGTTCCAACCCATAAGATCAACATCAGATATACCATGTCCTGAGAAACAAAATATAGGAACAAGTTAGATATTTTATTAACAAATAATTACTAAATTTTATATGAAAATGACTTGGCTATAGAATCTCACGATTCTGTAGCCAGTCTTATATTGGTAAAAGAAATCTAAGTTTAACTGATTTGATTTTTTTTTTTTAAATAACATGACTGTAATAAAAGGGGAAAAAACATTTTACCAATTAAACCAATGACTAATATGGATCAAGATAACTCAAAATTGATTACGGCCTTTACTCTGTCTGCATTCTTTATTATAATGTTGCCTGTCTTCTTAAGACACTTTGCTTGTGTCTGTTCATTTTCTTTGAGTTCACGATTTTCTTTTATAAGTAACTCATTGTGAGCCGTGAGTGGTTTGATTCTTGCTTGGAGAATGGGGATATCAATATAGTATTGTCCAATCCAATGCAAGTAGACCTTGCATTGCACAGTAGGGTCGATCTGTCGAGGGAGCATATAATTGGGTGCAAGAACATCAACACTACCTGTTACCAGCCCTTGACTGAGCTTAATACCTGTAAACCCCTTACTATCCTCGAGACACAGCGGGAGATTGTTAGCATAGTTGTATGGCTGATTAGGGTCTGACTTATGACAATCTAGATCTTCTTCTGTGAGAAATCCTCAATTTCGGGATCTGAATCCTCATTGATATCGATCGTATTGATCGAGCTCAAATGAGGTTTAAATCGATTACGCAGACTTCTCGAAATGAGCCGACCAACCCTCTTATTTTGGAACCCTAACATTGCTTGCTTCTGTTTTGATTATTTGTGAGGGTATTTACTATCAGATTTTACAGTAGGGTCATGGCTGACAATTAAATCATGCTTAGGGGTTTCATTAAACTCAGAACCAACATCCTGTTTCCCATACAAAAACTCATCGGGTATTGCCTTGTCATGAGGGTTTTTCTCCAAAAATTCTAGCTTGTCACTAGAGAAATCAACATATTTTTCTATCATAGGCTTATCGAACTTAGGAGTTTATGTAGGAGTGGCTGTAAAAAAACCGTTTCGAGCTAATAACCCATCCCAATCATCACCCAGGGTTTTCAAATGATGAACCAACAACATTTTAATTAAACCACAGTGAAAGAGGCTAGAGTAGAGGATCTGCTTCTTGTATATTTTCAACATCTTGTACAGACTCCTTAGTAAATAAAACGACACATTCAAATGGAAGCCTATAAAGTGCATAAGAAATCGCACATGGTAAAGAAAAACCAAGCCATAATGGCCCTCACAGGTAATAAATTATTTAAGAACTGATAACAGACCATGCCATCTAGCCTTAAGTAGAGAAACAAGAATACCTTTCTCACAACAATCAATCTTTCCGGAGGTCATGAAAATATTCCAGGGCACTTCGTCAATTTTTGAGTTCTTAAACCACTTCTGACTAGAGGATGGGAGCCCCGTGGCTTCGCTGATAAACCCCTCAGTCACCTCCAACTGAATGTCTCCAAATTTCTCCCTATACCTATCAAATGTTTCAGTGAATTCCTTAGCTGCGTGAAGGTTATATCCATTGAATTTTTTAATGAAAGTATCCTAGATCTGGGCTTTCAAATCATCGACCGCATCATCAAGAGACAACAACGCTTGAGAGCCATTCGACTCTATTCGGACAACATGATCCATTTAGAGTATGACTAGATTGTGACAGGGGCGACCCAAGCTAGCTCTGGGTTTAGATGTCAGAAGTAATAGGGACATGTTTGAGCGGATACCATGGAAACAAAACAAGAAGAACATATGCGCGATCAGAGCATACACATGAAGGTCTCGGTTATGGAGTTTGAACACCCCTGGTAATGAAAGCTCTGAGTACATATCACTACACAAACCCTTAAATCGTAATGAAAAGCCTATCTATTCTCTCTGCCAACCACAGATCAGGTACAGGACACAATGCTTGTGCATTAATTCACATGTCATGTAATGGATATATTCGATTTGCAAAGGGTTGGAATGGATATATTTTTTATAATCCAAATGCAAATTGTTAGGGTCCTAACCCGGACATAGGTAGAACAATATATTCGGATGTAATAAAGGTCAATATTAATAAGGCCTTTCAATAAAATAGAATAAGGTGGATATAAGAAGACCTTATAGAAGCTTCCGCTTCTAGAAATATCTTCCTCTAGATGCTTCTTTTTAGTATAAATAGGAGTCGAGGGCATGATAACCCTAGCTTGGATATTATTGTAATAGAGCTCTACTCAACTTGAGGTTGCCCCCTCGAAGAGGCCCGTGAACATTGCTTTCAGATTCAAAGTGCTATTTCTGTTGTTATTCTTATATCATTTCAGTGTTATTGTGGTGAATGTTCTGGTTATATTGTTGTTATTCTCCCATTACTAGCATTTTATTTCTGTTCTACATACATTTTATATCTGGTATATTACAAGTAGTATCAGAGCACTTTCCTCGGCAGAAAGTGTGGGTTAAATTTGTTTTTTTCTAGGGTAGAGACGTATTCCGACGTCTTTAAGCCACAGAGATCTATCGTTACGCGCATAAACCCACAGTTGAGGGATTCATACACACAGGAAATACAAGTGGTACTTAAATGCACATTTGTTGGCCACCCTTGTAACCCCTGTTGGTACCCCTTCGAGTGGTAGCGCATCAGACGACACCTGTGTACGGATTGACCTAGATTACCTGAAGCCCTCTTTAGATAAACCAATCGGCTGCCTAATTTCTATAGTGTCACTGAGAACAACACTCGGGAAGATACTCTCTAGTACCTGGGTAGTCGGGTAGTACGGATAAGGGTACAATCTATCCTCCTTAGTTAGTGCCCTGAGATATTGGGCCAAGTACTAGTGTTGGACCCCGCATGTATATCAAAGAGCTATAGCACAGGGCAAACCCTTGTCTGTAGAACCCTTGAATACCTAACCCTTGGGGATAGAAACATAAACAAATTAAAACAGACAAGATCTATTGCCGCACAACTGTGTTCATGTTGCCAAGTAAATACACATTTCTTTCTGGTTAAGCATTTGGGCATTTCCTGTCTGGATTTTTTTTCACCATTATTTCAGACCTATTCCATTGGATTCATCTCTTCGCCCTTATCACATTCATCCATATCATTTTTTCGGCAAAAAGTTTTTTACCCCACCCACCCCTTTTCAGTTCCCCCATCATATTAGCCTACACTCGTAGCCAAGACTTGGAAGCTCACTTCAACACCTTGCAATCTGGTCTCATTGAGACTCAACAAGAAGTGAAACAACTCAGTGCCAATGTTTCCGCCATCAATACAACCATGCAGTCCTCAATGGGAAAAATCAAACAAGACCTCACCACCCAACTTGTATCAGTCTTTTCGACACTCTGCACCAAACTGCATATCCTTACAGACAATCCTTCCTCTTCCTCACCCCCACATACTGAAGGTGACCATTCCTCTCATTCCCATACCTTGTAGAACCATCACCTTCAACGTGACCTACGCCTTCCATGGGTGGATGTGACAAAATTTGATGGCTCGGACCCCATTGGTTGGGTAACCCAAATGGAACATTACTTCTCTTTATACAACATTACAGATGACTTGGCCAAACTCCAATATGGTGTTCTCCATCTAGATCAAGAACGTTGGCAATGGTGGCAATGGAGAAAAAATTCTTGTCAAGGGTATATTGCTTGGACACAATTTGTGGCAGAGATTTATGAACGCTTTGACACTAACACCAACCATTTGGGCCATTTGATAAAGCTGAAACAATTAGGAACAGTGGAAGACTTTATAGCTGCCTTTGAGTGCCTGGATTTTAGAAAAAAGGGCATGTTTGATGCCTTTTTCCGAGAGTGTTTTATCAGCGGCCTCAAAGATGAAATTCGGGCCCATGTCCTCATGGCTCGGCCTGAGAGTTAGGTGGAGGCTACCAAAAGAGATAAAGAAGAACAATAGGTTGTATCTTCTCAAAAATGCAAACCCTCCTTCATCCCTCTCCCTAAACCAGTAAATCCCACTACTCCCTCTACTCCACTAAAGATCCAAAAATTGACCCGGGCTGAAATGGCTGAACGCCAACTCAAAGGCCTTTGTTATAACTGCGACGACAAATATTTTCTGGGCCACAAGTGTAAAGAACAAAATCGTTTTATGGCCATCTCGAAGGATATTTCAGAAGAAGATGAAGAAACCCCCTCTATGTCTGAATCACTTGAATCCACTGACATAACCCATCCCTCAGACCCGCCCAAAGTAGAACTAGTCATTTCCCTCAATGCTCTCACTGGATTCTCCGCTCCCCAAACCCTCAAGCTAATCGGTTACATCAAGCATCGGAAGGTCATCATTCTGGTTGAT
>SNQJ01S0005276.1:338017-348783 GCA_010110895.2 Picea sitchensis | reverse complement strand
GTATGGGATGTAGTAGTGTGGATTGAGCATTTGATATCAAATAATTTTGTATTGGTTAGAATTTGGAGGATGAAAAATTATTAAAATGTTAATATTGTTCAAATTATAATTTTGAGTATATTTTGAAATTGTTTCAAGATTATAATTTTCAATTACTAAAATTACAATTTTACATGGAATGAAAATTTGATTGAATTATGAATGGAAAAAACATCAAAATAAATAACAACTTAATATGATGGACCCTTACCGGTATCCCACACTGTGAAAATTATATTGCATCCGGAGATTGGGTACATAAATTAAATGAGTATGGTTCAAACCGAAGTGAGATGGAAAATTTCAGTCTGCAATATGTCCCTCGTCAATCGCTTAAGTTCTTTTCACATTGCCCAAATGATTCCTGATCGATGGCTTAGTTGATCCAGAACTCTCTGCACGTGGCCTAGATGATCATTTGCTACCGGCGCCTTTCATCCATAATCATATATTTCCTATATATTTTATTGTAGGGTCAAGGTTCAAGACATAAGTGTATTTGATCGAGCAGTTACTGGCGTGAGAAAGAGTGTGAGGGACATTCAAAGGTGAGGAAGAACATGACAGCGGCATCCAATACCACTCTTATAGAAGCATTGACTTTAGACATAGTTGAAAGACTCTTTGATGATAGAAAACTTATAAGAATTCTTAAAATAATAAGAAAGGAAGTTAGCATTGAATTCTACCATATCATATGGGAGATCAACCAAAAGGCAGATCAATTAGCTGGTCAATATAGCTATTAGCTAGAGTGTGGAACCTTAAGAACAAAAAGTAGGATGTCAATTTTCTCCATACCTTAAGCTCTAACTCATAGTTATGTATTGGAGTTAACCCATAGTTATGTATTGGAGTTGCATGATAAGTAAATGACACATTAATAGACATGGAGAATTTAACCATGAAGCACAACAAAGAAGGTGCATTACCTTCATGGTACCCTCACACACTCAACATTTAATGTGGGAGTAGGTACATCAATTTAATCAGATTTGATTGTATCACAAGATGGGATAATGGATTTGGTTTTGGGTCTGAAATTTGGGTAATCTATATGGATTATTTCTCCATGTTTTCTTGCTCTATTTCATTTGATTCAATTTGAGGTTTTTATTTTGGCCTTGAAATAGACTCTAGTTTTCTCCCATGGGTTTCTAGTTTGTCCTCATGGGATCCTGGTTCGCTCAACTTTATTTGGTGTTTTCACGGTTCCAGTTTGCTCAACTCTATTTGATTTATTGGTTCTTATGTGAATTGTTTATTGGTTAGGTGGCCTAGAGTTATAACTCAATTGCTACTCCTACTAAAGCCTTTGGTGACCCTTCATCATTGTGCCAAAAAAAGTTAGTGGGTTAATCTTTGAAACTGATAGTCTTATGTTCTATTGTCAAATTCCTTAAAGAATGTTGGAAAGAGGAATAGCTTCTTTGTTCTTTGCTTGCATGCAAATTCCTTAAGGAATGTTGGAAAAAGGAATAGTTTCTCCGTTCTTTGCATGTATGCATAAATTTTGCTGTGGAATTTTAATGTTGAGGGTTTTAAGATTCTATTATTGCATTTGGCATTTAATTTAAATACCATGTCTTACTAACCACCACCCAAACTCTGCCCATTGAGAGTGAATAGTATGGATGAGGATGCCTTTAATGACCCATTTCTCCATTCTTTAGATGCATAAACTTTCATGTGGAAATTTGATGTTAAGGGTTTTAAAACTATTATTTCAAATGGAAAATTTATACTTTCAAACCAAGATGAAAATATTTCATTCTTTAATTTCCCTTGATAAATTGTACTTCCTTTTAAAAAATTTAGTGGTTTGGATGGTATAAATGAATTAAAATTAAAATTTAGTGGTTTGGATGGTATAAATGAATTCAAATTAAAATTTAGTGGTTTGGATGGTATAAATGAATTCAAATTGAAATCTATTTGGTTGTACTACTAATCATTATGAATATGAATGAAAAGTGTCGAGAGGTTTCTTCCTCTTAATGTATTTACATTTACACTTGCAGTATATTTGAATGAATATGGAAGGATAAATGATAATGATTTGATTTATGTTTAGAAGATATAAATATTGTTTGTTTTGTGTAAATGTGTTGAAGAATTTGGAGTTTGGTTAGAAAGATATATAATCTTTTGTAAAAATTGTTGTTTCATAACATTAGAGTATAAGAGATCGTGAGTTAAATGTAAAACTTAATTGGAGGAATGTTATATTAATGTTTTTAGTGTATGTAATAAGTAATTAATGTTGAAATGTAAAAAGAGAAATAATTTCCTTAAATTAAAAAGAAATGATTTCCTTATATTTAACTCAATGTTAAAATGTAAGAAAAGAAATGTTTTCCTTAAATGGAAAGAGAAATGACTTCCTTTGAAAATCACTTTATACTGCATGAATGAATAATTTCCTTTAATATAAACTTTAAACATTATGGTTTGAAACATAAATCATATAAAAAAACGTGTAAACTCTATTTGATATACTTATATACTATATTTGATATGTTTATATTTGAGAAAGCATTACAAATTACTACAAACTAATGTTTTTGAAGTGTAACAAGAATGTGCATTTTCAACAAAAAGATTTTAGATACTAATATATAAGAAATAGAAACTTGACAATGAAAACATAGTAATAATGGAAATGGTTTAAGTATATAGGGGCTTTCTTAGTGCAACATATTATATATTGTTTTCGGGATTAAGTACTTAGTGTAAGTCATTAATCTATGACCCATATCCATGAGTATTAGTTGCAACTCACCAATAATTCTCATGATTATTATTGTTGAATCTTTGAAAAGAAGGTGCATTGACCATAAACCCTTTGTTAATCACTCTCATACATGTTGCAACTATCCAACTAAAATTTCACTATTAAAATTATTTAACTAAATTCAACCTTACCAAATATCTCACTTGCAAAAGAATAATAATGAGTCAATTTCAAGCAACTGTAAGGGGGACATAAATCCCAGTAGCAAATGCATTTCTAGGTCCCAAACGTATGCAACTTACTGCTTGGACTGATGATACTTGAATGAGCACCAAATATGATATCGTTGATACTTGTCACCCCACTTAATCATGGTTGGGTATTTTTAAGGTTTTTTGTTTTATTATATTGTGTTTTCTGTGTTTTTTTACAAACACTTTTTTTAAATGAGTTAATGATAAAATAAATGTTTTTTGTGATGATCAAAGCATTGTTTTTTTTAAGGTGGCAAAACTAATTATAAGTAAGTTTTCAATTGGTAACAAAAATAATCATCACGGGATGTTATCATCACTGTTATAAAAAAAAATGGCACCATTTGAAATGATCTCATGGTGGTTTATAAGTGAACAAATTTTCATTCTTGTCAAATCCTTCTATATCTTGGATCATTAACCTATTTCTTTAAGCCAAAGAAAGACAAGCTCTTAGCCAATTTGAAGACACTTTCAACTTAAATAGCAACTACAAAAAAGTCAAATACTTTTTAATAACATTTAACCTTAATGTCATACACTAAACTAAATACTACCCCTAATTACTATTTATATTCATAATCAAAATAAGTGAAAAAATGATATTATGAAAAAAAACTTAACTATAATATACAACATTTATTACAAAATAAAAAATTTAATTCAAATAAAATGATTCAGATGAAGGTCTTAACAACTAAATATCCCAATATCCCAAATTATCTGTATTTTTTACAATTTTTCAGAATTAAGGCTGGCATAACCATTGGAGAATATAGATAAACAATTCATTAATATACAATTAACATTGGTATAACAATTTTGCAGTATGGATATAGAATATTGAATTATGGTCATTGGAGCTCTCTCAAAACTTTCAAGACACAAAAACACTCAGAATATGTAATCTCAATCATTGAAATCTGTAATTTTCTAAATTTCTAACTACATTTTAGATAAAATTGATAAAAAAAATAAAAATAAAAACTTAGGATATTTAGACTAAATTGATAAAGCCAGAATTCCATTGATATAAATTATAACACCTTTATCTACTAGGTTTCTACCTATCTGTATCTGCAGTTTACCCTTCGAGAGATCCATCGCCTTTGGAATCATCGAGCAGAGCTAAATTGCAGTAGCAGAAGATTGGGATCCCACGACAAAGCTTCTTCGGGGACCTGTAACAATCATTTCCTATATATGGACATGGTTACGATAACGTATAACTGCGATAGCCAAACCCGGGGAGCCAAGCAGGGTGGTGGAAACGTTCTTCCATTTCCTTCCAACTGAAAACATGTTGGAACAGAAAATTTTTGCCCAACCCTCCCATCTCAACAACGCCAATGACTTAGGACCCTCTTCCTGCATTATCAATTTAGTAACTACATCAACGTTATCATCCATACCCACAGTGTAAGACTTATTAAGAAGATAACTGGATCTGTCCCTCCTGTTTTTTGAATTATTTGCAAGATGAACACGCGGATCCACGACAGAGATAAACTATTGGAGATATTTAGCCCTGGTGTCTGTATTGTATATTCGATCCATTGAGCTCCTGATCCTCTGGCTCATCTTGTAGCGGAAGATAGGTTGTGAAACTTGTTAAAGATGGTGTTGTCAAATTTGTGAGTTGGTGTTGGATCTGTAAATTTGGGTGACTGAGTTTGTATAATTCTAGTGTTCTTGGAGTTTTTCAGTAGGCTAAATTCAAAGATGAATCCATTTATACATGCAATTTAAATAATAGAAAGTACAGATTTTGTCCAAATTTACATTAACAGATTACGACCAAAAAAATCCAAAAAATAAAACATTTAACCAACGCCATTCTCCACTATGTCTTCAGTGTCATCCAAAATATCTTCCAGTTTCTGGAACCTATTGGATATTAATATTTAGTTCCTCTTTTGTCCGGCTCCCTTCAACGGGGATTTAATGGAAACAAGCTCTGCAGTAATTAAAAATCTTCTCTGAAATTAGTAACAGCCGAAACCTCTTCAAATGGTTTCTTTCGTTTTGAACAATGAGCAATCCTCACAAGATCCTCTAACTACTAAAAGCTCTTGCTAAAGGGTTAGCTAGTAGAGTGCCTGCAGTCAATATCCAGTTTATTATGCTTCAATGTTGTGATAGGTGGATTATAAGCGGTCAGAGCTGAATTGTTGTTAGATTTGATGGTCTATATTCCACATGCTCATGTCGGTTATTGTTAGTGGTGGAGTGCCCACATCAAGATAGGCCTACTAGGATGCAGGGTTGGAATTTGGATTCTTCTTTATCCATCAAATCCTTGTTTTTTTTTGACTTTTTTATTTTTATATTTCCTGTCAAAAAAAAATTATGTTTAAAATTGTAACTTCAATAATGAAGTATTATAAGAAATTAACCCTTGAATAATAAAGTTTTGATTAAAAAATTATCCTTCAATAATAAAGTTTACATATTCTTTAAAATGGGAAAACCAAAATGATGTGTTAAGTATAAAGTTCACACACACATAACCTAAATTCATTTTAACTTTGAATTACTTCAACAACATAGAAAAATAAGTTTATTAATAAATACCATTACTTTGAAATTGCTTGTTGGAAATAAATATTGGTAAAACTATTTTAGGGAAAATCTGATATCCATCCAATTAACTTCCTAGGAAAAAATAAAATTCATTTTTCAACAATACATTAAACCGAATTACTTTAAACCTAAACAAATGCCCTGAAGGCACATCTAGTGCATCAACAAAATATGACATAAACTAGTCCTATTAATGGATTGACCCCTAGGCTCCTATAGCTCCTATAGGATAACTATGACCTTAATACAAACAATGCACACTTTGGAGGGAAGGTAACCCAAGTTGGATTGATATACATAGGACAAAATGCAATGGAGAGGCTTTCCAAGCTTTTATCTTACAACAATTTCAAGGAAAACCATTGACTAACTAAGGTTACATGAACGTCATTGCTCATTTTCATCTTATTTTTTAAGCTTTTAATTTCAGTTTGGAATAATAATGACAAAGATAGAGTGTATTGGTTGGAAAGGGTTCCATTATTATGTTTATCAAATCCCAAGTCATCCGTTCGGTTTTATACTTTTGCATTCAATTTCAGTGCGAATGAGAACTCTAAAAATTGAGAACTATGTAAAATGTGTGTCCCATCAAAAATGGGTTGTAGCGTTTCTTTTTGCTTTATCAATTTTCATTTCATGAAGAAAGAACAATCCTTTAATTTCTTCTATTTTGACATCGTAAAAAAAATGTTGCCTTTATTTTAGCTTTAATGTTAATGTATACACTTGTACATTTATAATGTCTTTTGTTTTTTCTAGCTTATTTTCAATGGCATGTACATTCAATATATATGGATAACCTAAATTTTTAATAATTGGAGTGTTCTATTCGATGGAAAATTTGCAATTAAATAAATAAAAATGGATGTAAAGCGAAATTATATGGATTTTTGTTTTCATCAAAGATTTGAACTCAAGATTTTATAGATGCAAAATAAAACTCATATCTAAACTTAGAAACAGTGGCTTGTACATTCGATTTATTTGGATAACCTAAATCTTATGCTTAATAATTGGAGTGTTACGTTCTGTGGAAAATTTGTAACCAAATAAATAAAAATGGATGCAAAGAAAAACTATATGGATTTTTGCTTTCATGAAAGATTTGAACTCAAGACCCCATAAACATAAAGAAAAACTCATATCTAAACTTAGAAACAATGGGAAATTCACACAATGCCTTGGCCCTTACTTGACTATCTGTTTCCCAACACTCGTAGCAGCTTCATCACACAACATCACCCATAACATCGTTATCACACGAGCTAAGGTTATCCATCCACTGTAACCTGAAAGGGAAGGGAAGCAATGTATCATGTCGGGGAAGGGAAGGTCATCCATGTCACAAGTTATCTGGAGGTCGAGTCTAGATTCATGGTAAATCCAAAACAAATTGCTTTCTTGGGCTTCAACCTTTGATAATAGAAAATCCACATTATACGATTCAATGTCCATTGTCTGATCGAAAGTAAATGGTGGTGGGTAGCTATTTGCATCTCATTAAGCACCACGAGCTATTGAGAATAAAAAAAGGATTCGGAAATGACATAAAGCCACACTCCAACATCCAACATAACCCCACTTACCTCCAATGCATGAAAAAAGTGCAAGGTATTAATGACATTTTATAAAATTAATAACCTGTCAAAAATACATTGAATCAATTTGCATACCTATTTCAGAAGACAGTGGCATGAAAAATTTAAGCATAAAATATGGGCAAAATGGTCTCTAACAAAAAAATTTCCTCTCAAATTCCAATCTTGCTCAGATGTCTTCATAGCCTTCCAAAGTGGCATGGGTTGGTGATCTAAATCGGATCCAACACAAACAATTGGCTATCGGCACAGGAATCTAGGATGATCAACATAGGAAAATTTTAAATCTATGGACGAAGAAGGAGAACGACTTGTTGGCATGAAGGGCCCCATGCCATCACTATTGATGTCCATTTTGTATGTAATAGATGTAAATTCAGGAAGCATATTGTAAATAAATAATGAGACTTTAGACCCTTTCCACGTGGGAGAAAAGAAAAACAAATAAGAATGGAAGGAGTAACAAATTGAAGAGAAGTTGAAGCATCAGGGACACCTGACCTTCCAACTAACCTCTTAGTCGACGTAGTCTACTATAATATGTTTCCCCACAATGGAAAAGGGGTTCTTTGGTCGTGAATGAGGCAGAGAGGTTGCCCAAATTTTATTGAGGAGCATAGAGACGAACCAAAGAGCCTGTAACTTTCCCATTATTGAATAAATAAGAGCATGTCCGAAGCCAAAAGAATGATGGTTTTCTCGTTTGGGTTTCCAAGGTAAATTATGTGTGATGATTTTTTTGGTTGTATTTGTTCATGAATGGTAAATGTTGTGCACTGTAATTTAATGGTTGTCTGTGTTTTACTTAGCAAATGAAATTTCATACCAATTTGGAATTGAGCTCGTTTTATATGGAAATGGTCGTCATGGGTTTGAAAGCCAAACTAACAACTCTTTAACTATAGTCGTGCATTGATATATTTGTTTTTGAGTTGGGAATCGATGGCCATCCTTCCCAAGCTGTTGCGAAGTCATTGTGGGTTTCTATTTTTGTTTTGAGTCGTTGGGCACATTCTCGACTTCACTGGAAATTTTCTCTTTTCCCACAAATCATGAATGGATTAGATATCGAAGTCCAGGGTTGTTTGGGTGCTAATTAGCTACCAATGAACCATATACATATTTTTTCCACTCCACCTGCTATCAATTTCTCCCTAGATATTTTCCTTTTTCGTTGAATGCCAAAGTCGACTTCTAAAATGTTTTTTCTTCCCATGAATGTTAAAATCGACTTCAATAGATTTTTTGTGCGTTGTGGGTTACCCAAAATTGTCCCAGAACATTTTCTTATGTCGTTGGTGATCAAATTCGCACCTTATACTTTCTTCTCAGCTGATGGTCACCAATTTCTATTTGCAGAAGGTTTCCTGTCATTGTTGGCTACCAAATCCACCTGTTAATTGATTTCTTTGATAACATGTCAACTTTCATCCAACTAGGATTTTCCTTGGTTGATTTACCTTCCTCATTCGATCTACAACAATTATTAGTCGAACGAATCCTCCCACCATTCGATTGGTCCAAACTTGGTCAACCTGTCTTTCTTGGTCGAACTAACTTCCGTCTAATTCGATTTGGTCAATGAGACTTTGTTCAACTTGCTTTACCTTTGACCCAACTTGCATTTTTCCAACACATTTTTTTTCTGACACAGCTCGTCTTTCTTACGACTTGCTTCTTGCCTTGATTATCAGGAAGTCAACTTCATCTTTTAATTGGATCGACTTGACTGTGGCTTGGTTGGTCGAGTATTTTTCCATCATCAAAAGAGCTAAGATCATATTTGTTTTAACATAGATATCTATGTTGGTGACTTGGATAGGATATAAGCCTCTCGTTTATGGATCATATGGTATTAGAGTAGAAGTTTGAATGCATTATTTAGACATGTATGGTAAGAACCCACAGTGATTACAAAATAAGTGTACAAGAGTTGTTGTCAGGGATAGAGTGAAGTAGAGCATCGATAATGTCAGGGGAAAATTATGAAGAAGAAGAAGACCCCAGGGTCGGATTGGATTGATTTGAGCAGAGTTTGGCTACGTTGACATCAATGGTGTCACAACTATTGGTAGGGAAGAGTGAAGAAACACCATCAACAAAGACATGTCATGAAGGCCCCAATAAGGGAGAAAATAAGCTAGAGATAGAGCATAAGACTGAGCCAGAGATGAGAGAGCATAGTTATAGAAAGACACATGTACCATTTCATGTAGAGGCCAAGGTAGAAATCAAGCCTTATGTCAAGGAAGTGGATTCTATCAAGTTGAAACAATGGCTACAACAGATGGAAGTATACTTCGGCGTATATGAAGTAACTAGGAAATAAAAGATTGCTTTTGCATAGTTGAAGCTTGAAGGCCATGTTTTGACACGGTGGAAAAGTGATGTAATAAGTAGAGAACTAGGAAACAAGCCACTTGTGACTGATTAGTAAGTGTTCATAAACATGATCAAATCAAAATTATATCCAATAGGATATGAGGAGCACCACCAAACAGTATGGCAGTACTTCAGGAAAATATAAGGACAATCAGTGTAGGAGTTCATGACAGAGTTCAGGAAGAGAGAAATTCATATGGGGGTATCTCTCAAAAGTCCATACATGTTGGTCAAGTATTTGGGGGCATTGTTACCTCATATTATGATCTAGATGGATATTGGTGGTGTAACACCCTCCTAGTTAAGGACAACTACTCTGTCAACAGGTGCAAATTTTTTTTTGTTGTAAGAGTGTGTGCGCGTGTGTAGAAGAAACAACCCCCTCGATCTACGTCACCACTCGAACCCACAAGACACAAGTAAGACAACACAAACAAGACGACCCGACATATCACCGTGGCAACAAGAAATAAACGCCCCTGGACATAAGGCGTACCACTAGCAGCTGTAAGCAGAAAAAGACACCAGGGGTTAGGTACAGTACTATCACAGAATGAAGGAATCCAACAGTAGAGTCGCAGTAGTGGAACTGTGCCTTTAAACAGCCCGAGACTACTGATACGGCTCAGAGTGTGTCGCAAGAGTGGAACTGTGCCTTTAAACAGCCCGAGACTCTTGATACGGCACTGGATTCCTTCCACCGGAATTACACACATACATAAATACTAATGCTACAAGGGGGTATCGACCTTCCGCCTGACACAAGCAGACCAAGCACACCGAAGGTTTACCCACCCAGTAGCACATGAACTTTAAGAACAACCCCCTTCCTTTACTAACTCCGACTAATTCTATTGTGCTTAAATCGAGAACGTGTCAACATATAAGCTCGTCCTTAACAATAAACATTACAATTCCGCTATCGCGAACTAATATACACATTAAATTATATCTCCTGGACTTTGCAAAAAACCATCACCATCATCAATAGGTGATCTCACTAAAATACAGCTACATTAACTTTTTCACAAAGACAACACCATGGTATATCTTAAATCAACTAACCTAACATTAATCCATCACATTAAATCCACCATATCTTTACTACAATTGCCCTAACTTGAACGCTAACTTTAACATGAGCATATGGTAAATTATTTAATAGCCATCCTA
>SNQJ01S0005276.1:319414-338007 GCA_010110895.2 Picea sitchensis | reverse complement strand
TCAAATGAAACATCATAATAAACATATCAACCCAAAAGCACACTCCCTGACTCAGTCCGGAATCCAAGGGGGTTCTACCAATGCCTCTGCATCCTCAAGGTCAAAAACCCTGCACACTCAATAAAACTGAGTCAATAGCACCCGTCTACATCAAATAGTAACACATCATGTCATCTGTCCATCACATCATAATCAAATATAAAAGGTCTAACATAAAAAGGGTCTAGATCACTTGCGAGCAAGTGTCCTCAAATAATAAGTGTTCTCAGTGCGCCAGAGCGGGATGTTATAGGTGGCCACCCACCTATTCCAAATGGCTCCTCTTGTCAGTTTTTAGTTCAACACGTTCTTTTTTACTTCTTTGTAATTGGGGGTTCTACACTTCTGGGGATGTCTTAAGCCCTACACATATTCCAGGTGGATACTGGTGGCCTCCCACCTAATCCAACTGGCTTATTTAATATATTTTCATGTCAACACATCTTTTTGTACTTCGAGGGCTGTTTTGGGGCCGTAAACAATGTTTTTAGCGTGACACAGTCAAACTGTAGACAAAATTATATTTTGAAATCATAATGCGTAGTTATCACAAATACCTTTCCAACGGGCTATCACGCGTGTAAAACAAAGATCGTATGCAAAAGTTACGACCCTGGGAAGTTAATGTACCAACTTACCCAAACGGGGCCCACATGAATTTTGGTGTTTCATCTCCTAGGGTTAGGTTTTTGGATGTCTAGTGTTTTGGAATTCATATTTATCATAAAAAGGCCTTCAAAGCCTCATTGTAATTATCTTCTTGTGAATGAGCCTAGCCGTCACATATCTTCTCAGAGATAAAGTTGTCACCATTCTAGCAAGTCTTGCACTTTATATTTTTACAGTGTATTTACAATTCTTTCATTAATAGAAATCAAGTATTGTTGTATTTATATGTTTATGGAAAATTTCATGAGTATTTCGTTGTAGTTTCTCAGCTTTCATTTCTTTCTGAAAATAATCCGGATCAATGGTATCAGAGTAGGCTGCTCTTGATTGTTTTTCAACACATGTCCCCGACAAGATCTGAGTATAGCCAGTTGGGTCTCGAGCTTGTCTCTCTCGATGGCTGCAAAAAATAAAACAACAGAGCAGAAGATTCTATTAACCTATTGCTTGAGCAAGCTCTCGTGCGATAGAGGGACGAAATGATGGATAACTTTTCACACATCCTTCGATGCCTGTCGATAACAACATGCACGTCTTCATCAAGCGACCATTTTGGAGGAGCCTCTCCCTTCAAGGTACAAGTTAATTTTGATATTCCTATATTTGAAGGTCAAATAGATGTGGATGCCCTAGAAAAATGGTTAAATCTATTAGAAGGTTATTTCTCTGTTCAAATTTTTTTCGACAAGGAAAAGATCACCTTCGCACTCCTCGAGGCTCTTCCCCATGTCAAAAATTGGTGGGAAACTTATTGGGAGAAAAGTTCCACAGAAGAATATGGAATATATGGGGCCGAGACCACTTGGTCTTTTTTTGTAGATGTGGTCAAAGAATAGTACTATCATGTTGATAACTATGAAGACTAGTACATGAGATGGACCACACTGCAGAAAGAGAAGAGCCAAATGGTGTCAGAGTTCACAAATACTTTACATACCTTGCGCACCAAGATGGGTATCAAAGACTCTGAGCAACATCTGGTTCTGAAATACCGTGAGGCCCTACATAAGTACATTCAAACCAAAATGGATTTCCTAAACATCTCATCATTGGGAGATGCCTATCGATATGCTGTCAAAATCGAGAAAAAATTTAGGCACCAAAAAAAATGGGAATTCGGTCTGCAAATCTACAACAACCAAAGCATGATAAAGATGTCCCTAACCAACAACCTCTAGACAACCAATCCAAGACACAGGACAAGAGTGGTAAAGGAAAGACGAAGAATGACACTGGGAAGTGGTGTGACTTCCAAAAAAACCCCTGGAACAACACCGATGAATGTCGCTCGAAACAGTCATTAGTGGTCGAGGTCAAAGACATGAAGCCAAACCCTGATTCATAATACGATCTAGAAAATATTGAAAATATACAAATCATCGACGCAAACCCCACTGCTATTGTCACAACCACAACAATTCAACCAGAAGAATCAGTAGATCCTGAAGAGGGGGAGTGCCTCTTCCATTCACAGATGTGGGTGAAGGGAACCCCATTGCATTTCATTGTTGATAACGATAGCCAGAAGAACCTTATATACGATAAGTTCTTCAAACAGTTAGGGTTGTTGATAACACCACACCCACAACCATACAACATCAGGTGGTTTCACCTGGGACAAGATTTCCATGTCAGCCAGTAGTGTCTCCTATCCTATGGCATCCAACCCTTCAAGGATGAGGTAGTGTGTGATGTTTCCCCTCTTGATGTATGTGATGTTGTTTTGGGCCAACCATATATGTGGAAACGTCATGTTGTCTATGATTCTAGACCCTGTAGTGTCATTATTACTCTGGGAGGTCAACTCTATAGAATACCAGAGGTAGTTCCGACTACTTCTCCCCCAAAACAACGCCGCAAGGTAATCTCTCATACTGCAAAATTAATCCTCTTCACAGTTTGTTCAAAGGATGCACAAAAGACTGCTACAACCACTGCAGCCTCAACACCTTCTATCTAGCAAAAACAGTTTGTCGAAGAGAAAGAGGATATTGTTTCTTCAACTACAATGGTGCCTACACAATGCCCCGTCAAACCCAGAGACAACAGGTTGGTGGAACAGATTCAACCCCGCCAACAACAAGTTCGTGACAGCCATCCACAGACCAAGTAGCGCAACTTCTCCAACAAGGCATGCAACTCACCAAGTTTTAGATTCAGAAAACACTTTCCCCTCTTCCCCAGACACTCAACACAATGGAGACCATTGCTTCCTAAGGGGGGAGGATTGATCCAGGTGGATATTGGTGGCCACCCACCTATTCCAACCAGCTCCTCTTGTCATTTTTTAGTTCAACATGTTCTTCTGTACTTATTTGTAATTGAGGGTTGTACACTTTTGGGGATGTATGAAGCCCTACACATCTTCCAGGTCGATACTGGTATCCTCCCACCTAATCCAACTGACTTATTTTATATGTTTTCATGTCAACACATCTTTCTATACTTCCAGGGCCATTTTGGGGCCCTAAACAGTGTTTTTTTGGCATGCCATAGTCAAACTATATACAGATTCAGAGTCTAACAACATAATGTGTAATTATCGAAAAAACCTTTCCAACGAGCTATCACGAGCCTAAAACGGAGATTGTATGCAAAATTTACGACCTCGATAAGTTAATGTACCAACTTACCCAAACGAGGCCCACATGACTTTTGGCGTTTCATCTCCTAGGGTTAGGTTTTTGGATGTCTAGGGTTTTGGCATTCATGTTTATCATAAAAAGGCCTTTAAAGCCTCATTGTAATCATCTTCTTGCGAATGAGCATAGCCTTCATATATCTTCTCAAAGATAAAACAACCACCATTCTAGTGAGTCTTGCACTCAGTATTTTTTCAATCTCTTTACAATTATTTCATTAATAGAAAACAAGTATTGTTGTATTTCTTTGTTTCTGGCAATTTTCATGAGTATTTCATTGTAATTTCTTTGTTTTCATTTCGTTCTAAAAATAATCCAGATCAGATTCGTAGACAACTAATGTTATTTATACCAAAGACAATTGAGTAGGCCAATATTCAAGCACTGTACCTTGAGGGAGTTAATTGGAGGCAACAAACAAATCCTCACAAGCAACTAGAACCACAAGAGAAGTAGAGAAAGAAGAAAAACAAGAAGAATTGGAATGAGAAGAATATTGTGGAAACAACACAAAAAGAAACATCTTCCATCCAAAAATGTAAAGGATGTGATCAAAAGGGACACACTCAGGAGAATTGTTGAAAAATTCACCCTAAGAAGTGCCCCAAATATTTTCAGAAAAAAATAAGAAGAAGAAAGAATTAATATCAGTGGATGTTGAGGAACGAGTGGATAGCATGATAGACCCAGAAAGGAAGATTTATTGCACTAATATTTATAAGGAGGTGACATTAGTTGGTTGCAATCATAAGGAGGAGAAGACAATGACTGGATTTTTTTGCATTAAAATCCACATGAAGCAAAGCAAGGTGGATTGTTTGTTCGACCCCAGTTCACAATCCAACTTGATATATACAAAATTGGTTGATAAGATTGGACTAGAGAATCAATACCATCTGCATCCATACCCCTTGGGATGGGTAAGGCAATATGTGGGCTTGAAAGTGAGAAATAACTGCAAATTGAATTTTTCCATCAATCAAAACTTTGTTGATGAAGTAGTTGCAGATGTGGTCCCTCTATACATATTTGGAGTCATATTGGGAAGTCCATATTTGTATGTGAAGGATTCCATTTTCATAAGGAGAGAGAACCAATATAGGCTAGTCAACGATGTAAAATCTTATGCCATAAATGCACACCAAGACAAAACTAATCCCTCTTTGATCAATGCTCATCGGGCAAGAAGAATCATGGGAAGTACAAAGAAGTTTTTCTTGTTGTTCCTGAGAGAAAGGAAGAAACAAGGAGAAGGAATCAAGTTGGAGATGAAGGAATCCTTGGAAGGATATAGTGATGGGAAGCATCAACAACTACAACAATTGATTGGAGCCTATAGGGAAGTGTTTCAAGAACCTTGGAGACCGCCACCCAAGAGAGAGGTTGAACACAAGATTCGGTTATTGTTGGAGTCACCACTGCCTAACATTGGGTTGTATAGGGAGTTTTCCATCAAATTATATTAAGTAAATAATCAACTACAATAGTTATTGGATCAGGGAGTCATCAGACCCAATACATCACCATGTGGTTCACCCATCGTCATGGTGCCAAAGAAACATGGAAGTTGTATTATGTGAATTGACTATCGTGCCCTGAATAAGATCATCATCAAGAATATATATCCTTTGAAAAAGATTGATGACTTGTTGTATCAACTGTAGTCAGCCAAATTATTCACTAAGTTGGACCTGAAATCAGGTTACCACCAAGTCAGGATCAAAGAAGAAGACATGTGGAAGACAACGTTCAAAACAAAACAAGGTTTGTACGAATGGTTAGTAATGCCTTTTGGATTATGCAATGCACATGCAACATTTATGAAACTCATGAATGATGTTATATGTCCCTTAATTGATTCTTTTGTAATAGTATATATGGATGACATACTAATATTTAGCAATACTTAGAAAGAGAACCTCTCACATGTGACACATGTACTCGAGACCTTGAAGAAGAATCAATTGATTTCCAACTTGAAAAAATGTGAGTTTGGAAAGATCTCCTTGATATATCTTGGACACATGATTGGAGGAGGAGAGTTGAGGGTATATCCACAGAAGATTGCAACCATCACCCAATGGCCCATCCCCACCAATGTGACAGAGGTCAGGAGTTTCATGGGAGCAACTCAATATTTGAGGAAACTCATTGTAAACTTCTCGACAGTAGAAATACCATTGCATGTCGTAACTACCAAGGGAAAGAAATTTCATTGGGGTAAGACACAACAAAGAGCATTTGAATATTTGAAGAAGAAAATTAGCAATGATCCAGTCTTCGCCATGTCGAATTTGTAGTGACCTTTTGAGCTAGAGACTAATGCTATTGGATATGCATTAGAAGCAATACTCATGCAAGGAGGAAGACATGTGTGCTACCATTCGGAATTATTTCATGGAGTAGTACTTTACTTTCCCATGTATGATAAAGAACTCTTTGTGATTGTACAAGCAGTGGAGAAGTAGAAGCATTACCTCTTGGGAAAATAGACTATCATACACACAAATCATAATCCCCTTCAATATCTACAAAGTCAAAGCAAGATGCAACAAGCGATACATTACAAGTGGTTAGGTTTCTTGCAACAATCTCATTTATTAATTAAGTACAAGAAAGGAGTCACAAATAGACTAGTAGACATGCTCTCTCGACGACCACATAAGAAGATTGCAACAATTGGAATGATAATGTAGCTTAAGCCTTTCACTCATGAAAATTTCAGTGAGTATTATGATGGAGATGAGGATTTCAAAGGAGTCTACAAACAACTAAAGGAGAGGATGGTCGTTTTCATGGAAGGAACCAAATACCACCTCCAAGATGGGTTGTTGTACAAGTTGGACAAATTGTGTATACCCCAGGATATAAGAGTTCAGTTGATGAGAGAAGCACACATTTCTAGAGTTGTTGGACATTTTGGCGTTACAAAGAAAATGGTGAATCTATAACAGTATGTGTATTGGCCAAAGATATAGGACCAGGTAGAAAATTTTGTTAGAGGTTGTGTTCTTTGCAGCACTAGCAATCCAAGCAACTTAAAAATTGGCTTCTACATGCCATTTCTAGTACCAAACAGGCCTTGGGAAAGCATCTCCATGGATTTTGTTGGAGGTTTTCCTATGAATCGTAGAGGCCATGAATACTTGTTTGTTGTGGTAGACGGTTTAAAAAAAATGTATGTTCTCATTCCCTGTAAGAAGACAATCTCTGGGCTAGAAGTAGTTGAACTATTTTCAGCGATGTTTGGGTACATTTCGGATTTCCAAGTTCCATCATATATGATCGGGATAGCAGGTTCTTGGGCAGATTTTGGACAACACTTTGGGAAAGAATGGATACCAAGTTGAAGTAATCCACTGCATTCCATCCTCAAACTGATGGAAAAACTTAGGTAGTAAACAAGACATTGGTGCAATTATTGAGAGGTTACAACAACAAACATCCAAAGACTTGGGACGAATAGATATTATACATTCAACATTCTTACAATAGAGTACTTCATTATTCCACCAATAAGTCTCCATTCGAGACATGTTTTGGTTATTTACCTCCTTCACCATTTGATATTGTTTATGGACAACAAAAGGAAGAAGCATAACTACAAGGAGAAGAACAAAAGGAAAGCACATCCGTGGAAAAGATTAGGAATATACATCTAAGGGTTCAGGAGAAACTCAAGAAGAGATAACGGTTGTATAAAGCCTTGCATGATCAACATAGGGAAGATCATAAATTCCATGTTGGATATAAGGTGTGGCTCCATCTCTATAAGGAAAGACTACAAGGAGCAACAAATAAACTCAATCCCCCTAGATATGGAGCATTTGAGATTATTGAACAAGTGAATGAGAATGCCTTCAGGTTGAAACTTCCACCTTATATGTATATCAACTCAGTGGTGAACGTGGAGTATTTGAATTTCTTTGAACCCTCCATGCTAGATGAGGAAGAAAAACATCAGGTTCTCCCGACTATTGAAGACCATGTACCTCATGGTCTTAAGGAGTTGAAGGAAGAAACAATTTTGCAACACTGGGAATGCACGACTCACAAAGGATATAAATAAATGTGTCATATTGGTCTCAAGGGATAGACTGCAAGGAAAACAAAGTGGTATGCAAGGAACTGTATTGCAAGCAAGTTCCCTCATCTATCCTTGACATCTTTTGGGGACCAAAATCCTCCCAATGGGGAGGTGTGATCCAAATCGGATCCAACAAGAACAATTGACTATCGACACAATAATATAGGATGATCAACATAGAAAAAGTTTAAGGCTATGGAAGAAGAAGGATATTGACTTGTTGGCGTGAAGGGCCCCATGCCATCACGATTGATGTCCATTTTGCATGTAATATATGTAAAGTCAGGAAACATATTGTAAATAAATAATGAGACTTCATACCCTTTCCACGTGGGAGAAAAGAGAAATAAATAAGAAATGAAGGAGTAATAGAATGAAGAGAAGCTGAAGCAGATGCCTGACCTTCCAACTAACCTCTCGGTCGATGCAATCTACTATAATATGATTCCCCACAATGGAAAAGTGGTTCTTTGGTCATGAATGAGAAAGAGAGGCTGCCTAGATGTTACTGAGGAGAATAGAGATGAAATATAAAGCCTGTAACTTGCCCATTGTCGAATAAATAAGATCTTAACTGAAGCCAAAAGAATGTCGATTTTCCTGTTTGGGTTTCTAGGGTAAATTATGAGTTCATGTGTGATGATTGTTGTGGTTGTATTTGTTCATGAATGGTAAATTTTGTGCACTGTAACTTAATGGTTGTCTGTTTTTTACTTAGAAAATGAAATTTCATACCAGTTTGGAATTGAGCTCGTTTTATATGGAAATGGTCATCATGGGTTTGTAAGCCAGACTAACAACTCTTTAATTGTAGTCACGTATTGACATATGTTTTTTTGAGTTGGGAATCTATGACCATCCTTCCCGAGCCATTGCGAAATCATTAGGGGTTTCTAATTTTGTTTTGATTCGTTGGGCACATTCTCGACTTTGTTGGGCGTTGTAACACACCCACGACGGGGCATAAAATTTTTCGCTTTTCTTGAAGGATAGAATCTTTGTTCATTGTTTCTAATTTGGAAAGTTGGGGGAACTAGTCCGACCTCCTGGTCAAGGATCTCCGATTCTGAATCCAAACAACTCTCTGAGACCTCGATGGTCTCGTTCTGTAATTAAACACATAACCTTTTGGCTTCTTGGTGCAGGTTTAAGGGCACCCACGACCTTCCCTTTCATTCCCCTGCGAAATCTCTGAGTACTGGGCATTATCTCCTTTTCTAGATAAGCCCCCTCTTGATGTGACCTTGGGCAATGACCTTATGGGACCGTGTGATTGTAGGTGTGGCCAAAGGCGGTTTGAATCAAACTTCTTTTTGGCCCGCAATTCTCCTCGAGCCTCCACGTGTCCTCTTTTCAAATCCACGGTTTGAATTGTGGCCCGCCCTCAACTTTTTAATGTTCATGCAACTCCTATCCCTGCAATGCTACAGGACCATCAATCTCCCGATCTTGATGGTACTTCAAAAACTGGCGGTTCAGATCTGCCCCTCTCAGACCTACGGATCATATATGACCTTTTGCAAAATCAACGGATGAGATCTCCTTCGTGATTTCGGGTTTCAGGAGTTTCAAATCTCAAAACCCTGCTCTCTTTCATACTTCAATATTTTGATTTGATGATCTGTGGACACCTATCCTCCTAATCAACGACCCTGCCTTTACTTTGGTTGGTTGACCTTTCAACTCGATCAATGGTATTGTGGCCCTCTTCTCGATCAATGGTCTTGTGGCCCTCTTCTCGATCAATGGTCTTGTGGCCCTCTTCTCGATCAATGGTCTTGTGGCCCTCTTCTCGATCAACAGTCAAGATTTCATTCGGGTTTCAGACTTCTGAGATCTCAAATCTCAAACTTCACCCTTTTTCCCAATGGATTTTATCTGGTGGCTATAATCTACTGACGCGTGTCCTCTTGATCTGACGATCAAGGATTACTTTGGGTCTTTACCTGGAGTCCACAGATTTTCTCCACGTCTCCCTTAGATTGGACAACTACGAATTACTTCGGATATTTATCTCGAATTCTCAGATTTTCGCCACGTCTCCCTTGGATCTGACAGCTCAGATCCACTTCGAGTGATCCACTGCTTGATATTCACTTCAGATGATATGAAAACTCATCTTCACTTCGGTTGATCAGACGATTGAGATTTACTTCGGATTTATGGAAGTTCGGACTTCGGAATTCTCAACTCTCAATCCTTGCCTTCTCCTGAAAAGATAGTATCTGCCGACTCATATTCGCCTTGGTGATCCAATTCTTGAGATTTACTTCGGGTGATTTGATGGCTCAGATATGCTTCAGTTGATCGAACAATTGGTATTTTCTTTAGATTTCTGGGATTTCGGACTTCACGAATCTCAAATCTCAACTGAGAAACTCTCGAATGGATTTCCCGAAGATGTTGATCTGAAGGCTCAGATTCACTTTGGAAATTCGATGCTTGAGGTTTACTTCGGATGATCCGATGATTGACATTTACTTCGGGTCTCCACCCGAAATCCATATATTCATGCCACCTATCCTCTAGATTTGACAGTTCGAAACTACTTTGGATGATCTGACGATTGATGTTTACTTCGGGTCTTCACCCGGAATCCACAAATTCATGCCACTTGTCCTCTAGATCTAACGAATGTTGTCGATCCTCCTCTTGAGCTTTCGACTTCCTCTAGCTTAGAGGATTTTATAAGTATTCAAAGGCCTCGACCTTTGTTCCTCCTATGAGTCTGTCTCTTGGACCTCGTCTGCACTTATGAAAAGAGTTTATCTCTTTTGAGATTTGGGACTTGGAATAATTCCTACTCTTGTGCCCTCTTAGCACTATCTCTTCTGAGCTTCAACTAATCGGACCTCAAAGGTCTCTGACCCTTCTATTCCTCAAAAGGATGTATGTGCCCTCCTGGAAAATTTCACTCAAGAACTCCTTACTGAGCTGCAGAGTGTTCGGTAAATTTGTGAGTGTCTCCTAAGTTCTCTGTAACTTTTCCTGTGGGGTTTTGGTCACTCCAACACGCAAATCTCCCAAAGCGCGGACTCTGAATCTCATATATCGGGCAATCGAGAAGGATCCTGACGGATTCAAAGATCCACGGTCCAGATTAACTTCGGGACTTCGGGGATTTTTACTTCCCTTACGACGAACTCATAGTTCGTCGAACTCGCGAAGTCCAGAGGACTCAAGGGGTTAACTCCCGCACTCCTTTCCGTATCCAATGATCACAATGGACCTTGGCTCTTTCCGAATAGTTTCTCATTCGTTTGTCATCCGAACAAAGGAGCCATCCCTTTCGATACTTCAATCTCGCTACTCCTGCTGAGATTTGTTAGCTCTGAAAGTCTTAAGAGCTTTTCTCTCTTTCTCTTGGACGTAACACTTGGAAGAATCCTTCCGTGCACCCCTTATGTTCATTCCACAACTCTAGAACTTAAGTGGTTCTCGATCTCTGTTTTCCTCGCAAAGATCTTGTGCATACGTTCACTATCTCTCCTAAGCTTTAACAGACTCCATCCTCCAAGGGACTCAAAACGAATAGGGGGGTCGACATGCATACATGAAATTATGCCCAAGGTTGATGAACTCACAGTTCGTGGCTCTAGCTTAAGCCCCCACAGGACACAAGCATTTATGAGTATAAAACATATCCCATCCATATAATTTCCTACTTGCTTAATTATACAATCAATAAGACACCAAAAATGGGTACAGTATAAATCATTAAGCAAACATATCTATCCCTGCAACATTCATAGGATATCCAACTTTAATTCACAGTACCACTTAAATACACAAGATATGCGATTTACTTATCTATTACAGGTGGTAGCCAACTAATTGACTGTGGGTGTTCGTCCTTCCACCCGACCATAGGCTCAAAGGCATTCATTCTTAGCACTTTGTCCACCCCTGTGCCAAGCCATGGTATCACCAGGGAACTCTTACAGTTCTCAAGGACTCTTTCTCTATTTTAGCTTCTGCTCGGGTTCTGTTCTCTGCAAACTTTAAGAGATTTCCCTCTTTGTTATGGCCTTGACGAGGTTTATCAGATGCTCACCCAACATAAAGCTCGTAGATTTCTCTTCCTTATTCGCTGGAGAGCTCTATGCATTATCCTTATCCATTTGCATCTCTTTATTCCAGGATGGTTCTCGACCCATATTGTTCCTTCTGTCAGAAGGGAACTTCGGTCAGCGTGGCCTGTCATACCCAGTGGTACTTCAGGCTGACAATCTGCAGTTTTGGCCATGCTTCCATTCATTGGAGTGGTTGATAATTCAACCACTGGTCCTTTCTTCATTAACTGATTTATCTCCTTGGGATCCGAAGGAGGTTTATTATCCTCATCAAGGGAATTTGGGGTTATTTGATATAATGACCCTCCCTTATAGTTTTCACATTCTTTCCTCTAGTGATATCATGGCCAATACTTTCAAGGCTTCACCTCCACAGTCAGTGATTGACAACTCAAACAATAATACATTTACACTGTCCACATGCCTTAGCATGGTAAATCCTAATTTATGATTAATTACAAGCTGAGGGAAACAGGGGTGTTACAATTCCCTCCCCTCCCCCTTAAATGAACACCGTCCTCAGTGGTTTTTTCTCAAAACACCTGTCATGCCTTTCTCATTCAGCTGTTTCAAAAATCTTGATCCTTCTTCCTCGGTCAAGTCCCTTTTTAGACCTTTAATCTTGGTCACCTGCTTTCAATAATTGTTGGACAACAAGCACGTTAATTATAGTCTTATGCGAAAACATTGCATAAACAAAATAATTTCTAGGAAAATTTCATAATCTTAGCACAATAATTATCTGCACAGTTGGTGGATTTGTATCCACATGGTTGTTTTTTTATCCAGGATAATTGTTTTTCCTTGACATACCCATTGGTTGCATGATCCCAATTCAATAGTTTAAAAGAACTATTAAGGTCTCCTCTTCCTTTAGGTCACTCACCCTCTAGGCCTAGGCTCAGGCATCCCCTTCTCTGCTATACAACCCCTCAAGTGATCCATCTTGCCTTGCCAAGGTTTTCTCGCACAAAAAGAATTCTAGATAATCTGTCGAGTCTTACAGTCGAGGCATCCCTCAGAATTGCTCTGTCGAGGCATCCCTCCGGCTTGTGTTACGTCAACACAATATATTCTAGGTGAACATGGCTTACCACAGGGTTCTCATGGCCCAATAATAGCCATTTTTCATGCTTTTACAGCTTGACATCCTTCCATCTCAGCTAAAGTTAGGGATGAAGGTTACTCTCCTTCTCTCGACTCAATCATAGATAGGGATGAAGGTTACTCTCCTTCTCCCGAGTCAACCTTTATTTCATCCGATCAGATTATACTCTTTCTCACCCGTATCACAAACATATACAAATTCATGAGACATTATCATAAATTTTAAATTCAAAATTTTCTTGTAAATCTGTGACCCCCAGATATCCAAATTCCACATTTTGTTTCCATATTTGTTTCACATAGGAAACAGATTCATAATTATGGGACTTTCCTTCCCATGGCGGTTTGGCTCAACAGACAATTGTTCCTCCTTATGGCTTACAATGCTGCTATATTCAAGACTCCTTTGCTTCCTGCACTTTCAACTTCTTAGAAAGGAAATACCATTCCTTGTAGTTTGGCTCAGTAGGCAATTGGTCTTCCTTATGGGCTTACAATACTGCCATGTCCAAGACCCATTTCCTCCTGCAATTTCAACATTCCTCAGCCAAACAAATTGTTAGTTTTCATGCACATTACCTTTTCAAAATCAAGCATACTAACAGTCCAAGTCATTTTCATCTATTCAATGACACAAAGAAAAAGGATACATCATCCCTTACCTATGCATCATTTCAGCCTACCAAATTTTTCAGAATGTAATTCAGATATCAATTGACCTTAATGAATGTGCCAACATTCGTGGTCACATTCATATCCAATGCACCTTTGCATTGATTTTAAGTTTCCCGCACTTTACGAAAAGTACTTTTTCATGGTGCGTTGGAGCTTAGCCAAGCTTTTCACCATATGGTTTATTCATTCTCATTCATTGGTACAACAGGACTATGCTTCCGGCTACAAGATGATCATGATTTCCAAATCAGTACACATGAAACTCAAAAGTTTCACATGAATGCCTTCAAGCATTCTTCCTCCATTAATAACCAAGGTGCCAACACTCATGGCCACCCAGATTAGTTTTCCTTCAGTGCTTGCATAATGTAAGAAAAACATTGGAAGGTCCTCCTTTCTTACTGAAAAATCCATTGTTTACCATCTTATGCAACATGCGTTCCCTCAATGCATTCCATGCAGCGTGCAATCTATGAGCACTTTTGCTTCCGATCGTTCCTTGATTGGTCCATGTATTCATGACATATCGGTTCATGAATTCTTCCGAGGATTACAATAAGTCTTTACTACTAGAGGTTCACACCTCCATCATTCAGGTTATCCTTCCTGAATCATATCCTACTTGGGTATCCAAGGCATACAACTGCCTTTCAACATTCCATACATAACATTAAGACCGTAAAAAATTTCAGAAGGGATTCTTACCCAATCCCTTCATACCTTGTGCCACATAGGCATGAACATTTTTATACCGGTTCTGGCTGTTAGCACCCCCTATGATATTATCCCATCAGTGGTGCTCCATGGGGACTTTTAAAGTCCCTTCAACAATCTTTCAACAAGAACCTTCTCATAGTCATCCTCTGATTGAGGTTGTTCATTATTGGCAATTGCCTTTCTCAACAGTTCCAATCTATTTCTTTCTACACATGACATACATCATAAACACATTAGTTGTCATGTAAATTAAAAATGCAAGTACCATTAAATTAATAAAGCATTTTCAGACATGTCCTATCATATCTGTATGCACTTCATCACATTATCATTAATGTTTTCATGAGTGCAATACCTACAGTTCTCAACGATTTCTGTAGTAGTACAATCCTCATCACTCTGGTGTCAAAACATCTACTTCTATTAGTAAATCATCTTTCTCATTCTAGAGGGAACATAACACATAACAAGAAAAGAGTTAGGGGATCTCCCCTTCTTCCAATTCTTTCTACACTGCCTGGGGCTTTCCAGCCCAGCTGATTTATCTCTAAAGGCCTTACTACCTTTTCTTAACATGGCTTCAACCAAGCCTATTCAATCAAACATAATCCTTTATTCATTCATTAGTCTCCTATTCATTACATGATGCTTTCAAAATGTAATCCATGATTCTTATATATATATATATATATATATATATATAAGCTTGTAGTTCACTACTCAGTTTCTCAACAGTTACTAAGGTCATGACTCTGACCCCCTGAGTCCTGACAGAGTTTTCACACAGTTCTTCCACAAGGGACTCCTTCAGCATGAAAATTCCTTATTGCACGTCCATCACTATCTGTGCTGGACTCAACCTTGAGTTAGTTTTTATATGTTTACCAAATATTCCCTAAGGAATATAAACATGCATTTTTTTCATGTACCCAAATTATGCCTCCATACATATTCTGGTTCTGTTAACTTACATCCATGATGTACTCAACCATATTCATAATCCTAAACCTGCATGTAGTGGTCATAGGTATGTTTCACAACCTACCTACATCTCTACTTTTAAGATCAGTCAACTCAGGAGTGTTCACAATCCTTCTCATGTGATTCTTAAAGGCATAATCATTTGCCTCTTATTATGCCAACATAGCATCTTTGCTCATTTGTCCTTTTTATCTAATTATATTAGTATTTTCCTGAGGAAATGGAATACATTCCCCCTCAAGGTATTATTTGGAACAAAACTTTCATGACTCATTGGAATGGAGTCAACCATGCATCCATAGTATTCATTTGTTCTAGACAAGAGTAATTCTTGCTTTATATTTCACTCATTAGGGCAACCATATTGTACCTATAACTATACTCTTACATCATACATGTGCATCACTTGCACATTTAATATCATTCATACCTAACTGATATTAATATCAGGCTTCATATTAGGAAGCTCCACAATGCATTAAACCCATGCACTCAATCATAATTGAACACATGTAAGTATTCATCATGCTAGCTGATTGCTTGCACCTTTTTCCATGTCATTCACACACATGGACATATCAGGCTTCTATATCCTTTTCCCAAGGATATTCCATTCATCCTTATGATCATGTATACACATTCGTCTATAAATAGGTGCATCTCTTGCATTTTTTTACCTTATGCATTCGCTTGATAGTTTAATTTCATCATTAGTGCTCTTTAGTTTGAGATTTCAGTCACTTACAGGACTAATCTCACAGTCATATCACATATTGATGTTTCCTTTTTCTTATGACAATAACCAACCACTGTCACTTTCCTCTTTATGCGGCAACGTCTAGCAAGAAAACCTTCTTGCCTCAACGTCCATAGGGTTTTTCCCATCTCACTTTTCTCTGGTCATGAGGAGTTATATACTCTGATTTTAGTTTAAAGCAGTAATTATAACTGCCAAGGATCCTACCTGATCCTATGAGATTCCTTTAATCCCACAAAGGTATTAACCATTATATAATCCACCATCATCATTGCCTGAATTTACAACTTCCCATGCTTAGAAGCAGTGTTACAAACACCAGGTCATCCTTCCTTCGGGCTTCAACTGCTCTTGACAGAACCCTTCCACCTTCAACTATCCACATTCAAGTATTGTTATAAATGTTAATTAGCATATCCCTACTTCGGTAAGAGTAGTTATCACTTTGACGAAGGGATAAAGAAATTATTCTACTGAAATTCGATAAGAATTCCCAAAATCACAGGTTCAATATGCAGTCCTTCTCCTCAAGGAGTAAATGCAGTTAACATTACCTCCTTACATGACTCGTACATGAGCCCAAGAAAGCCAAGTGTTGTAACCATGCTCTGATACCAATTTGTAACACACCCACGATGGGACATAAAAAAATTCTCTTTTCTTAAAGGACATAATCTTCATTCATGGTTTCTAATTTGGAAATTTGGGGCAGCCAGTCTGACCTCTTGGTCAAGGATCTTCGATTTTGAATCTAAACAACTCTTTGAGACCTTGATGGTATTGTTCCGTAATTAAACACATAACCTTTCAGCTTCTTGGTGCAGGTTTAAGGGCACCCACGACCTTCCCTTTCATTCCCCTGCGAAATCTCTGAGTACTGGGTGTTAGCTCCTTTTCTGGATAAGCCCCCTCTTGATGTGACCTTGGGTGATGACCTTACGGGACTGTGTGATTGTGGGAATGGCCAAAGGCGGTTTGAATCAAACTAATTTTTGGCCCGCAATTCTCCTCGAGCCTCCACGTGTCCTCTTTTCAAATCCATGATTTGAATTGTGGCCTGCCCTCAACTTTTTAATGTTCGTGCAACTCCTATCCCCGCAATGTTATGGGACCGTCGATCTCCTGATCTTGATGGTACTTCAAAAACTAATGGTTCAGATCTTCCCCTCTCAGACCTACGAATCATATCTGACCTTTTGCAAAATCAACAGACGAGATCTCCTTCGTGATTTCGGGTTTCGGGAGTTTCAACTCCCAAAACAATGCTCTCTTTCGTACTTCAATATTCTAAGTTGACGATCTGCGGACACATGTCCTCCTAATCAACGACCCTACCTTTACTTTGGGTGGTCTACCTTTCAACTAGATCAACGGTCTTGTGGCCCTCTTCTCGATCAACGGTCGATATTTCCTTCGGGTTTCAGACTTCTGAGATCTCAAATCTCAAACTTCACCCTTTTTCCAAATAGATTTTATCTGGAGGCTATAATCCACTGATGCATGTCCTCTTGATCTGATGATTGAGGATTACTTCGGGTCTTTACCCAGAGTCCACATATTTTCTCCATGTCTCCCTTAAAACTGACGACTACGAATTACTTCGGATATTTATTTGGAGTTCTCAGATTTTTGCCACGTCTCCCTTGGATTTGACGGCTCAGATCCACTTCGGGTGATTCGATGCTTGATATTCACTTCGGACGATCTAACGACTCAGATTCACTTCGGTTGATCAAACGATTGAGATTTACTTCAGATTTCTGGAAGTTCGGACTTCGAAATTCAGAATTCTCAACTCTCAATCCTTGCCTTCTCCTGAATAGACAATATATGATGGCTCGGATTTGCCTTGGTGATCCAACGCTTGAGATTTACTTTGGGTGATCTGACGACTCAGATATGCTTCGGTTTATCGGACGATTGGGATTTTATTTTGATTTTTGGGACTTCGGACTTCACAAATATAAAATCTCAACTAAGAAACTCTCGAATGGATTTCTTGAAGCTGCTGATCTGACAACTCATATTCACTTTGGAAATCTGACGCTTGATTTTTAATTCAGATGATCTAACGGTCGACGTTTACTTTGGGTATGCACCCGGAATACACAGATTCACGCCACCTATCCTCTAAATATGACGGTTAAGATCTACTTCAGACGATCTAACAATTGACGTTTACTTCAGGTCTTCACCCGAAATCCACAGATTCACACCACCTGTCCTCTAGATATGACGATTGTTTTCGCTCCTCCTCCTGAGATTTCGACTTCCTCTAGATTAGAGGATTTTATAAGTATTCAAAGGCCTCGACCTTTGTTCCTCCTATGAGTCCGTCTCTTGGACCTCATCTACACTTCTGAAAAGAGCTTATCTCTTTTGATCTTCGGGACTTGGAATAAGTCCTACTCTTCTGCCCTCTTAGCACTATCTCTTTTGAGATTCAACTGCTCAGACCTCGAAGGTCTCTGACTGATCCAAGTGGATATTGGTGGCCACCCACCTATTCCACTTGGACCCCCACCATTGCTTCTTTCAGTTTTTCAGTTTTCGCACAATTTACTATTTTTAGCAGTTTTTTCGGGTCTTGAACTTCCGGGGCCATTTTGAGGCCCTAAACGATGTTTTTTTTGGGTATGTTTCTCTCTCAAATTAACATCTATTGATTCTATTTTGTGTCAATCTTTGTAGGCCTCGGATAGATCTTTCCAACGAGCTATTATACTCCTAAAACGGAGATCGTATGCAAAAGTTACGACCCCGGGAAGTTGATGCACCAACTTACCCAAACGGGGCCCACATGACTTTTGGCGCTTCATCTCCCAGGGTTAGGTTTTTGGATGTCT
>SNQJ01S0005276.1:300233-315269 GCA_010110895.2 Picea sitchensis | reverse complement strand
GAGGAACTCAACGCAATGGGGACCATTGCTCCCTAAGGGGGGAGGAATGATCTAGGTGGATATTGGTGGCCACCCACCTATTCCACTTGGACCCCCACCATTTCTTCTTTCAGTTTTTCAGTTTTCGCACAGTTTACTATTTTTAGCAGTTTTTTCGGGTCCTGAACTTTCGAGGCCATTTTGAGGCCCTAAACGATGTTTTTTTGGGTATGTTTCTCTCGAAAAATAGCAGCTAATGATGCTATTTTGTCTCAAGCTTTGTAGGCCTCGGATAGATCTTTCCAACGAGTTATCATACGCCTAAAACGAAGATCGTATGCAAAAGTTACGACCCCGAGAAGTTGATGCACCAACTTACCCAAATGGGGCCCACATGACTTTTGGCGCTTCATCTCCTAGGGTTAGGTTTTTGGATGTCTAGGACTTTTGGCATTTCTGTTTATTGTAAAAGGGCCTTCAGAGCCTCATTGTAATCATCTTCTCACGGATGCGAGTAGCGGTCACATCTCTTCTCAGAGATAAGCTACCAGCGCCCTAGCTAGTTTATTTCCATTCTTTCTGTAAGCATATTTCAGTCATTTGTTATTAATGAAATGAAGCCTTATTTCCGCTGCATCTCTGCGTTTATGTGTATTTATGTATTTCATTGTGTTCCTACATAAATCCGGATCACTGACCCTTCTATTCCTTAAAGGGATGTATGTGCCCTCTTGGAAAATTTCTCTCAAGCACTCCTTACCGAGCTGCAGAGTGTTCGGTGACTTTGTGAGTGTTTCCTAAGTGCTCTGTAACTTCGCCTGCGGGATTATGGTCACTCCAACACATGAATATCCCGAAGCATGGACACTGAATCTCATAGATCGGACGGTTGAGAAGGATCCCGATGGATCCAGAGATCCACAGTCCATATTAACTTCGAGACTTCAGGGATTTTTACTTCCCTTACGATGAAATCACAGTTCACCGAACTTGTGAAGTCCGGAGGACTCAAGGGGTTAACTCCCACACTCCTTTCCATATCCAATGGTCACAATGAACCTTGGCTCTGTCTGAATAGTTTCTCATTCGTTCGTCATCCGAACAAAGGAGCCATCCCTTTTGATACTTCAATCTCGCTACTCTTCTTGAGCTTTGTTAGCTCTGAAAGGCTTAAGAGATCTGCGCTCTTTCTCTTGGATGTAACACTTGGAAGAATCCTTCCACGCACCCCTTACGTTCATTCCTCAACTCTATAACTTAAGTGGTTCCCGGTCTCTGTTTTCCTCTCAGAGATCCCATGCATACTTTCACTATCTCTCTTGAGCTTTAACAAAATCCGTCCTCCAAGGGAATCAAAATGACTAGGAGGGTCGACATGCGTACATGAAATTATGCCCAAGGTTGACGAACTCACAGTTCGTGGCTCTATCTTAAGCCCCCACAAGACGCAAGAATTTATGAGTATAAAACATATCCCATCCATATAATTTCCTACTTGCCTAATTATACAATCAAGCAGACACCAAAAAGGGGTACATTATAAATCATTAAGCAAACATATCTATCCTTGCAACATTCATAGGATATGCAACTTTAATTCACAGTACCACTTAAATACACAAGATATGCGGTTTACTTATCTATTACAGGTGGTGGCCAACTAACTGCCTGTGGGTGTTCGTCCTTCCACCCGACCATAGGCTCAGAGGCATTCATTCTTAGCACTCTGGCCACCCCCGTGCCAAGCCATGATATCACCAGGGAACTCTTGTAGTTCTCAATGACTCTTTCTCCATTTCAGCTTCTGCTCGGGTTTTGTTCTCTACAAACTTTCAGAGATTTCCCTCTCTGTTATGACCTCAGCAAGGTTTATCATATGCTCACCCAACATCAAGCTCACAACCTTCTCTTCCTTATCTGTTGGAGAGCTCTGTGCATTCTCCTTAGCCATTTGTATCTCTTTCTTCCAGGATGGTTGTCGACCCATCCTGTTCCTTCTGTCAGAAGGGAACTCCAGTCAGCGTGGCCTATCATACCCAGTGGCACTTCAGGATGACATTCTGCAGTTTTGGCCATGCTTCCATTCATGGGAGTGGCTGATAATTCAACCACTGGTCCTTTCTTCATTAACTAATTTATCTCCTTGGGATCCGAAGGAGGTTTATTATCCTCATCAAGGGAATTTGGGGTTATTTGATATAATGACCCTCCCTTATAGTTTTCACATTCTTTCCTCTAGTGATATCATGGCCAATACTTTCAAGGCTTCACCCCCACAGTCAGTTATTGGCAACTAAAACAATAATACATTTACACTGCCCACATGCCTTAGCATGGTAAATCCTATTTTATGATTAATTACAAGTTGGGGGAAACAAGGGTGTTACAGGCGTTGTCCCTTTTCCGACAAACCATGGATGGATTAGATATCAAAGTTTAAGGTTGTCTCAGTGTTCATTAGCTTCCCACGAACCATATACACATTTTTCCACTCTGCGTGCTATCAATTTCTTCCTAGACATTTTCCTCGGTCGTTGAATGCCAAAGTCAACTTCTAAAACGTTTTCTCTTCTCGTGAATGTTAAAATCGACTTCCATACATTTTTTATGCATTGTGGGTTACCCAAAATCATCCTAGAACATTTTCTTACGCTGTTGGTGATCAAATTCGCCCTTCAGACTTTCTTCTCTGTTTTTGGTCACCAATTTCGATTTGCTGAAGGTTTCCCATCACTGTTGGCCACCAAATCCACCTCTTAATTGATTTCTTTGATAACATGTCAACTTTCATCAAACTGGGCTTTTCCTTGGTGGATTTACCTTCCTTATTCGACCAACAATAATTCCTAGTCGAACGAATCTGTCCATGGTTCGATTTGGTCCACGCTTGGTCAAATTGGATTTCTTGGTCGACCTGACTTCCGTCTAATTCGATTTGGTCAACTTTCTTTACCTTCGATCCAAATTGCATCTTTCCAACTCATTTTTTTTTGACATGACTCATCTTTCTTCCGACTTGCTTCCCACCTCGACTACTAGGAGGTCGACTTCATTTTTTAATTGGACCCATTTGATTATGGCTTGGCTAGTCAATTATTTTTCTGTCATCAAAAGAGCTAAGATCATATTTGTTTTAATAGAGATATCTGCGTTGGTGAGATGGATATGCTATAAGCCTTTCATTTACAGATCAATTGGTATGAGATTTATCCTTCCCAAAATCATGGAGGAACATAAAAGAGAAACGATACATAATTAGAGCCTTAAAAAAAGTGAAAATGCTCTTAATTATACATGATGTTGGTGAGGTTCATTTGCATCATCTAAAATATATTTATTTAGTGTGAAAATTAATCCATTGAGCTAGGCAATCTCATAAACAAAACCTTTTTAATCATAGTCTAGGTTTATTTGCACCATTTAAAATTTATTTAGTGTAAAAATAATTCTTTCTCTTCGATAATTTTAAAATTAAAAATTAATTTGTATAATAATAATAACTTAATTTCAAATTAATTTATATAAATAATATAACTTAATTTTAAATTATTTTATATAAATAATAATAATTTAATTTTACAGGTATAATTTAAATTGATGTATAATTTTTTTTGAAATTAAGGTTCACAATGATTTGATTGCTTAATTTATGTAGGTATATTTCTTTAGATTTGAACTTATAAATTCTAAGAAGGAAATACATTTACTTAACTATTTACAAACCTTTAATTATATTTGTTTTTTAAAAATTGCATATGTAAACTTTTTTTTATAAAATGGATGTACATATTATTTTATTAATAGAATTTTTAGGAATATTTTTATTAATAAATGGATATTCAACAAAAATATATGATAAATCTCATAAGAGACCCATGAAGAGAAAATTAAGTCATCTTATAACTTGGATCCATGTTATATAGTTTACATAAATATTAATGACGAGGTATGTGAAGAACGATTTCCATTCTTCATTGGGAATCATGGAATTTTAATTGTTGAGAACAAAAGTGAAGAATACAAGACAATTAGCCCCTAAAATAGCTAGTGATGTTAAAATCATTCTCAATCAAGATAAGTATAGAAATAATGATGAATTTTGGATAAAGTGACACTCAAAATCTAAGTATGTCTTAAGTATGCTTGTGAATCTCTATTATATTATTTATTTTCTTTTTTTCCAAGGAAAATTTTATTAGGAAACTAATGGATGCTTCTCCACATTTGTATTTGACATCATTAGTAAACTTGTTGAGGTAAACTAGTGTGCCTCATCCAAGGGAATTCAAACCTCTACTATCATGGAACTAGCAAAATGCCCTAGAATTTTGGCAACAATTGGTTGAGTTGACCCCTCAAGTTAAATTTGATATCTCTTTGATACAGTCTAGGATCAAGAATGGAGACACTAGGTAGTGGAAGTGTCACTATCTAGGGAGAAAAAGTGTAGAAGGGTTGTAATCTTCATGTACCAAGAGTGTCGATAATTGTTCTTGGTTACATGGAATGTTAAAGCACAAGAAAATGATATACGTGCTTGTCAAGATAGTAGTTGACTAAGCAACAACATTGGTGCAAGAAGTTGGTAGTAATGTGAAATAGTGTTTTAAGTGGATAAAGCTTAAAAGTTTAAAAAATAAGAACATGAAAAATTAATCTCTTATGTTTGATAATTTTAGAAATTATGAAAATAATATCCCTTTCAATACATGATCATTTTGTTAAATAAAACCTAATATATATAAAATTTTATATTTATGTAGTAAAACTAATAATACAACTTTATAAAAACTTTGATTTTAAACTTAAAAACATTGAAATTATAAATAAAACACCCTCTCTTTAGAGAAATTATAAATAAAACACCATTTCTTTAGAAAGACCAAGGCAACATGACCCTTCTTGATTGGGATTTGAGAAGCACATGCCATAATGCTTATCAATTCAATGAAATAAAACAAACATAGATAAATATAAGATGTAGCAACTTTCAATACCTATAAATATAAGATGTGGCAACTTTCAATACCTAACTTTCAATACCTTTCTTCTATATAAGATAAGATGTGTGGCAATTTTCAATAACTTTTTTTAATAATAATTATAAATGTTAGAAAATATTGAAAGTCATATTATTAAGTTTTTTATTTATTTATTTTAATAATCATAAATATTAGAAAATATTTTTATAATATTTAAATACATATTATTAAGTTTTATTTTTATTATTTATTTATTTTTTAAATAGTTTTGGAGTATAAAAAAAATTAAGAATTGAGACATCATATGGTTAAATGAATTAATTTGAATGGATAAAAATTGTCATGTAATTTTTATTTTTTAATTTTTTCATTATAAATAATAAAATAAAATTTATCAAAATAAATATGTAATAAAATAAAATAAAAATAAATTTGTAAAATAAAATTTATAAAAATAAAATTTATAAAAATAAATATATAATAAAAATAAAAATAAAGGAAAACTTTCCCTTATTAAAAACTACAAACAAAAAAACACAACGAAATAGATAAGATGGTTTGGTTTGTTGATACTAGTTTGTATACCTTTTCTCCCATCCACAACTATTATGTAATATAGTGGCTCGATCAAGATATAGTATTTTCTCTTATCAACCCAAAAAACACATAAGATGGTTTCTTGATACTAGTTTGTAAAAAAAATCACATAAGATGGTTTGTTAATGCTAGTTTGTTAAAAAAACACACACATAAGATGGTTTTGTATGCCTTTTCTTCCATCCACATCTATTATGTAATATAATGGCTCGGATCAAGATATAGTCCAATGTTTCCATACACTTCGAACATGTATGAAGTAAAGCTAAATATGGATTAGATATAATGAATGCATGTGAGTTGGTTCTTAAAAATATGGATGAGTTATAATGAAGGTATCTGAGTTGGTTTTTAATAAATTATATTTAGTGATTTTTAAATTTACTATATAGTTTAAATGTTTTATGTTTTTATTTTTATTTTTATTTTAATGAATTTTGTTTAAAATTTAGTCAAAAATTTTAAGGATAAATAAAATGTGGTTGAAATTACATATTTTGAATGTTTTTAAAGTTTATGAAAGTATTGAAACAATATTTAATTTAAACAATATAAAATTGTAATTTGGTTAATAATTGATTTGCTTAATTCCAACAATAATGATCAACAAAAAAAAAAACATTTAGATTATGCCGTAAATTTACATGTTCAATATAACTAAAAAAACATAAATCATAAATAATTATTAAATAATTTAATATTTAATTATTATTAAACATTAAAATATTATAAAACATTTTAAATATGAAATAAATAAATATTTTAAAAGAGATTTTTGATAAATCCAATGAAAATCAAAATTTAAAAATTTAAATATGTTATATTATGAATTTTCATATTTATTTAATCTAATTTTTAAAATATATAATCTAATTTAAAAAAAAATAGTTATTAGTAATTTTAATTTCTTATATGGTTCTCTTCCAATTATCTACATGTTTGTGTACAATCTTATCATTATTTTGTCGTTAATTGTAAATTCTATGAATATTGTTAACAAATTTATGTCATTATTATTAATAAAATATAGAATCTCCTCTACATAACATTTGAATTTATATCTTTATTTATTATCAATACAACATAATTCTTTTGTATCATCACTATGTATAAAAATGATTAAATTGCATCTATTTGCAATAGTTACATCTTCAACATGCAAAACTATTTTAATGTTTATGCATTTGATTCCATCAATGTAGTTGGTTCCTTGGTGTTGTTAATTGTTGTTTGGAGTGAAATTAATACATAGAGACTCATTGTCATCGTATGAGGCTAGTTCTAAGGAGTTAGTCTAACCATACTCTCTATAACATGCAATGGATAACCATACTCTCTATAACATGCAATGGATTTGTTTAGAATTCTTAAGATGGGTCCATTTTCCTATGTTCTTCTTCAACATCTTTGTCTTGCGGTTATCATTTGAGATTTAGGATTTGAGCTTTGTTCTAATGATGTTGAATGTAATTATGCCCCTTTCTCTTGCTTCCCTTTGATTACTACATTATTCTCAAGTCCAATGTTGGCTTTGTTATTATGTATTATCACTCTACCCTTCTTGGTTCTTGGCTCTTACTTATTGTGCATTAATGTTTACATTTCAAAGAAGTGGTATACATTTGACACTTTTCATTTTACCTATAGTTTTTTAAACATATATAATATAAAATGTAAAGCTTTTTTTTTTTTTTTAATTTACAATTATGAAAAATCAACACTAAATTTTAAATCATTACCTTTTATCAATAAAAATAAATAAATGATCATATTTTAAAAATTCTATAAACATTAAACTATGTTTCAAATATTATGTTTAATATATAATTTTACCTCAACCTTGTAAAACTTTATAAAATAACTTTTGAACACAACCAACCCTCTCACACAATATAGCAATCACTTTTCTAATCTCTCAAGGATAACAACACTCCCAATAATGTCTCTTATCCTTTCTTTCTCCCCTACCAAAATAAACATGGGGCGAAATTAGACTTAACGGTAGAACTACAAGTGCCATAAAGTAGTTAAAGGGTAAATTACAATGCATTCCCCTTAGTATTTTTACCCAATTTACTCTCACACAATATAGCAATCACTTTTCTAATCTCTCAAGGATAACAACACTCCCAATAATGTCTCTTATCCTTTCTTTCTCCCCTACCAAAATAAACATGGAGCGAAATTAGACTTAACGGTAGAACTACAAGTGCCATAAAGTAGTTAAAGGGTAAATTACAATGCATTCCCCTTAGTATTTTTACCCAATTTACTTGGGTAGGCATTTTAAAGTCATTTTTCCCCTTACCAAGCTTGCTAGGCACTAGGATAAGGTTGGACACCCTCATCAAACATGATCCCCTTTCCCTTGGATGCGATCTCTTCCATTTTATCAATGTCTCAACCCGAAGAATTATCCTTTTTCCAATAACTTTGATACATAAACATATATCAAAACATGAGCCATCATAATTATTATGAACCATATGCATCATAAGAATTACAACATCGAGGACACACATTTACCATCCTCGAGATAATAATCAATGCAAATTACTATCACTAACAAAATAATCAACACATGCTACAAGAGAAACGCTCGTGTTAATTATTAAGTAAAACATTGTTAAAGGGTGGATGTATTTTTTTATCATAACTTCCCTCCATAACCCTACCCTAGTTATCATCTTCTATAAGATTTTTGGCAATGAACACCTTTGCAAAATAGAAGATGTTCCTAAGACCCCAACCTCCATCCTTTTTTGTTTTTTTTAATCTATCATGTCTTACTAATTCCATCCTCTCCTTCTCAGTCTTTTATGTCCATAGAAAATTGAAAATCTTCCTCTTAATTTTTTGTACAATTTCTTTGGGAATGTATGCCAGAGATTGTGAATAGACAGAGATTACCTCTAAACTTCCTTAACGAAAGTTAATATTCCACTAAGAGATATTCATCTTGTGCACCATGACGTAATCCTACTTTATATCTTGTTGTATAACCACAAACAATACCTATTTCCATACTCATTTGGTTTCAGATGGAAATACAAATATTTGAGACCTAATAGAAAATCCCCTTATTAAAATCGTAATACTAGTTTTATTGCATTTTGTTGTCCCCCCATTGAGTTCTGAAACTAGAGGACTTTTATTCATTCACCTCCATCCATGTGGCCTTCTAGTATATCTCCAATACTCAATGAATTGACTAGCATCCCCCAACAAGCCATCACCAAAAAGTAAGACATCATCCACAAAGAGTAGATTTGTTAGAGTCAGAATGTTCCCCATCTTGATTCCTTTGAGGGCTCCATTATTTTTTTCATGGATCAAACATCTTAAACCTTTATCTATTTGAAGAAAAAATAGAGGTGAGAAGGGGAAACCCTTCCTAGAGCCTCTAGAAGGTTGGAAGAAAGATGTAGAAAAACCATTAATAAGTAAGGAGAAAGAAAAAAGAAATAGAAGAACAACAACCTTCCACCAAATTTACAAAATCACCTGAGAAGCCAACATGAAGCATCATTAACCTTATATGACCAACTTACTTTATTATATGCCTTAGATAAATCTAAATTGAAAATAAATGAGGGCATCTTCCTTACCTTAATGATATGACGACCTTCTTGACCAATACCAATTTCCTCTTGGATTTTTCTACCATTTAGAAAACCAAATTGATCATCTAATATGGTAGGAGATATCACAGGCTTGAGTATTCTTGCAATAATATTATATATTATTAAATATATACTACATTTCATAAAGAGACACGTCTAAAATATTCAAAAGATTCAAGAACATATTTCTTTGGATTCATAGCTTAAAAAATATAATTTATTGCACCAAGAACATTACCAACAATCCTCGATTCCTCAACCACCTGTGATAAATCCTTTCCTAACAAACAAAAAAACCCATCATAGAATTTAATAGAGAAACCATCCAACAGGGATGATTTTAAGGATGGAAATTTATTTTAAAATGTAGAAACCTTGGCAAATCTTACTAATCCTTCATATGCCAACTATAAATCATTGGCGATATTTTTGTAAAAATATTCAAATTTCTAAGGATTTTATATAGTTTTTATAAAATTTTGGTGATTTTAAGGTAAAATAATTTCATCCTATAGAATTTGGGTGAATCATTTTTAAAATAGCGAATCTCATTTTTGGAAAAACTATGGAAAATTAGCCCATGAGCGAAATTTAGCCTCTAAAATCATCCCTGCCATCCAGGCCAAGTCTTTTTTCCTTCTAAGATGAACAAATAAACCCTTCTAGTTCAGGTGCCAAAGAGATCTCCTTCATATGAGCCAAATTCTATTCTTGATTCACAAAGTTAGAAAAGAACACTACAATTTTAACAATCTTAGCTATATTTTCTCTAGGAGGTTCCTTAAAAAAATGTTTGAAATGATTAGTACCCACCTCATCCATATAATTGAAATGATGAACTTGTTCCCCTATCTCATTCTTTATACTCTGTATGGTATTAATGTTTTTCCTCATTTTTGCAAAATTGTGAAAAAAGAAGGTATTTTGATCACTTTGGGATAAACAAATATCTCTACTCTTTTGTATCCACTTCCCTTCTTACCATTCTAATAGCATTTTCTTTGATGCTTCCATCTATTTTTAATTTCCTCCACACTTCATTGAATATTCAATTCATATTAGATTTGAAAATATTTCAATATTCCTTTTCAAGAGTCCACATTTGTTCTTGGGAATTCTTAAACATATCTTTGGCCAATTCTATGGTTTTCCTTTTGATCCTCCAATGATTATCACTGAATTGAAACATATGAACTCCTTGAATTTTGGGTCTTTCAACCAATGAAGTTGAATTGAAAGGATTTGGAAGCTTGAATTCTACCACATCTACTTGAGGAAAAATGGGACCCTGATCTGATACCCCACACTCATCTATCCAAGATTTGGTTCTACCCACATTGTCAACAATATTCTATGTTATATAAAACCTTTCTAGTCTTTGGAAATCCCTCCACTTTCTAATCTATTATTCATCCATGTAGGTTTAAGGATTGGGGGCTCTATGTCACAAAAAATAACCTATTTAATATTCTAAACAAGGAAATATGCTAATGGATCTATCCACCCCGATTCCCCGCACACTTCACCTTGCCTTAGGATAAATTTCATATCACCACCCACAATGACAGTTTCCCTCCTAATAGCCATATCATCAAAGAAAATCCCATAGAAATCTTCCCTAACAAAAATAGGACCATATGCATTAAATTAATGACAATAAATATTGTATCGACCTCCAACAAGAAAATATCCACACATAGTTGAATGAAGAAAATAAAAAATTATGTCCTAAATTGTCTTATACTAGTCCACACCTAATCTTCTAGATCTCCCCTCCAAACTAATAGCTTCAAAACTCCACCCAAGAAAGGTAGTGAAAAAAAGACCTTTAATTTTTGCATCTTCAATTTTTGGCATCTTCAATAATAGTCTTTTAGATTAACACAATGTCAAGATTTTTAGCTAGCACCAACCTTTTCAAGGAGTTTCTCTTATGGGCACTCCCCAAACTCTTGGTATTGTAAGAGAGAATAATAATTTCAATCCCTTGGAGTGGGATTTGCCTACGCTAAGGGCCCTTTGAATGGTCATTTGTTTCTCAAATAAAACCTTTCTATTAGCTTGTTTCATTGCATGGTTGAGATAATGTTGCTTGATATGCCCATCCTGACTTCCACCATTTGATCCAAACCATGTCCACCCTCTGAATCTTCTTCCTCCAACCCTAACCCAATTCTTTTAGTTGATTTAAGAAAGTATTTTTATATGAATGACTAGAACATGTTCTAAACCATTCGATGAATAGAGAGTAATCATGTTATCAGTAAACTCAACTTCTTTCTTTTTCGGAATACATATTTTCCCTTTCATAGGAACATTCCCTTGACTAAATGGAAAACACCTCTTGGTATTTTAGAGTCGTATCATACTTTCTACCCAAAAACTCTTTTGGTGGAATATTTTATCCTTCAAGAAACCTATCTACCTCAGTATCCTCCTCATGTTCATATTATATGTCTAGGTCAACTAAGGGTGGAGCCTCTAGTGGGTTTTTATTCCTTTTTAGATGGGATTCCTTCTTTTTTATCATGTCCACAAATGTAATAGTTTTTTTCTTTTTAAATGGGAAATTTATTAGCTTGAAATCCATCATGCCTCCTTATATCCTTATCTTTTACATCTCTCATAATTCTCGTTTTCAACCTAGTAGGGGTCTCGTTATCTCTAACTATATCTTGTAATATTTTTTTCTATAATAGAGGATGTAAGCTCTTTAGAAATAGAATTACTTATGGAACTTGAGGTCATGACTAGTATTTATTTGGATCCTTCATGTGGTGAGTATGCTCGATCCTCTATTTCCATGTCATTTTCATCCATTTCCTCCTCATTAGGTGAATCCTTATTTGGAAAAGTTCTCCCTAGATGACCATAAAGGTGACATACATAACACCTAAAATAGATCTCCACATATTCTATTTGTTGATGATAAGAACTATTCCTAACTTGTATATCTATTCCATCTAGGAAGCCATCTCCAAGATTCATATCCAGACATATTTTAGCCATGGATTTCCTATCCAATTATCGTGTTTTCTTATCGATATCCAATGTCTTTCCCAACATCTTGTTGATAATATTAAAGCCTAATTTCACCACATTTCCAATGGGAGTGAATCGCGTTTCACCACCAAAGGTTGAATATCCACCCTCTCATGCATAAGCTAAAACAATGACATCCAATCCTTAGTGACAGGATCAAACTAACCTAGTACCACTTCCCCTTCAATATAGTCTCCTTATCCTTTGCACATTGGAAAACAAAGGTGATCCATCCTCTAGCCAACAAATGAATTATCGAAGCATAACACAACTATTGTCTCCATATCTTTTTTATACGCATGTTCATGGGCTTATAAAAAATTCAACCTTCCATGGAATTTTCTAACCAGGGCCATGACCGAATACATATGCACCTTCTCCATTACAACGTCCTAGCCCATTACGAGCCATCCCTTTTTATCTTAGTTTACACACCTAGGTTTTCTTTTCTTCCTCTTTATTGAAACTTGCGCATTGATAACAAGTTTAGTAATCCCCTCCTCCCTAGTTAGAATGACTATAGCGTCAAATATTATCTTCTCAATAAGCTCCTCATTATGACCACATTTCTGACCAACCTCATTGTAACTCAATTCCACCACCTCTCATGATATCTAAGAGCCATCATTTATGTTCATGGGTTGGTGGGAGTTCTGTGTCACCCAACACCTCTCATTATTTTCCATAACCTCCATCTTAACTTGACTATCCTTTCGAATAGAGTTTCATATTTTCCATCGTTGATGCAAGAAAAATTTGAACCCTTGACTGTACCATCATATTCCTAAGTCTATCACGAAGATTTGAATCGTACAATACATTGCAGTCACAGAGGATAAGCAACCGCCCCTAAGATTTCTCAAGCCACCTTAGTACTTACCTTGTTTGAAAAATCCCCCATAATTGAGTCTCAACTAAGGCAAAGTATAATACAAATGAAAAACCACATAGGAACCTAACCATAGGGGAAAACCTCCATTAATATACCCACANTAGTTAGAATGACTATAGCGTCAAATATTATCTTCTCAATAAGCTCCTCATTATGACCACATTTCTGACCAACCTCATTGTAACTCAATTCCACCACCTCTCATGATATCTAAGAGCCATCATTTATGTTCATGGGTTGGTGGGAGTTCTGTGTCACCCAACACCTCTCATTATTTTCCATAACCTCCATCTTAACTTGACTATCCTTTCGAATAGAGTTTCATATTTTCCATCGTTGATGCAAGAAAAATTTGAACCCTTGACTGTACCATCATATTCCTAAGTCTATCACGAAGATTTGAATCGTACAATACATTGCAGTCACAGAGGATAAGCAACCGCCCCTAAGATTTCTCAAGCCACCTTAGTACTTACCTTGTTTGAAAAATCCCCCATAATTGAGTCTCAACTAAGGCAAAGTATAATACAAATGAAAAACCACATAGGAACCTAACCATAGGGGAAAACCTCCATTAATATACCCACACAAAAAAACCAGAACTCCATCCTCTCGGTATGGAATTATACATTACTATATAAATCAAATAAGCATATAAAACCAATTGATGTCATTGATATATAGTTGATAAATGCTCAATAATAAAATGGGTTAACTAATCCCAAGGATTATCTAGATTAATAAATACTTATGTGAAAATTCAACCACTCAAAATTAAAATTTTACTTTAAACCGAAAATTAAAATACAATTTTAACAAATTGTAGAATATATATATAATACCAAGGAATAAAACTATTAACATAAAGTGTTCCAATTAGTTACAGTTTTTATAAATTGTTTGTTCAAAAGTATATCCCATATTTTTTATTTGAGTAGAAAGTCATGTGTGAAACAATTGATAAAGAATTTCAATGGACGTTTACAATAATTGGCATCAAAGTATGCTTTAAAAACAATTATAGTTGAGTAGCTCTAACACTCTTGATTTATAACACATTGTTGGGCTTGTTCCTTTCTTTGGGGCCTAAGAAAATCGAAGGTGGAGAAAAAAAACCTAGACATGAAAGCATAGGTTACAATTAAAACCCTGATCTATCTAGGCCACTACTTCTGAACCCTTGTCAATTGCAGTAATGATTCTCCACGAATATTTTGGGCCTAAGAAAATCACAAGTGGAAGAGAAAAACCTAGACATGGACACCAATTTCTTCCTTAACCTTAGGGTCAAATGAGAGCCAAAGGTTATGATTAAAACCCTGATCCATCTAGGCCCACTGCTTCCAAGCAATAATAATTCTCCAAGAATATTTGCAGGCCTATTATTCCCATCAATGGTTTGCATTTGTGTGTTTACGTGATCCACAAAGAATTCCAAAGACAATCAAAATGTAAAACTAGACAGAAGGATCTCAAATTATTGCCAACAACCATACATTAAGATTATGAAGAATCCTTTGAAAACACCTTTCTTATTTCATCTATAGGAATCTACTTCTTAATAACTAGTAGTATTAGTAGCTTCAAGAAACTTAATAATAGAGAGGATGAAAACTGACTCCTTCGGTAAGACAGTACCTTGAGGCCGGGAAAGCAAAGCCACGTTTCGTTCAATTAATCAATGAGAATTACAACATATATATATATATATATATATGATGACATATGGTTTAAAAACGGATTGAAATGGTTGGAAACTAATCAACGCAACCAATCTCTGTTATTTCTATGTCTCCCCTTTAATGGAGAAAGGATTGACATCCACACCTAACATCTCTCTAAACAATTCAAATTTTATCTTCCCAAGAGGCTTAGTGAAAATATCAACAACATTTTCACTAGTATTACAATACATTAAAGC
>SNQJ01S0005276.1:265265-285461 GCA_010110895.2 Picea sitchensis | reverse complement strand
GGTATTTCGCTAATGCGAGTTTAGGGAGATTGCTCATGTATGGGAGTTTGATTTCCAAAATTTTTAAAATATGATAGTGGATATGTTACACCCCTTCTGTGACTAAACTCAATGCCTTTGGCCCCTCTTGCCCAACTCTTTTTATTTCCCAAGTGATCACGGGCCACGACCCTGCGTTTATTCTTAAAGGCACCTTCGACGTTTCAGGGTTCGTGGATAGGAAGGAGCAGACCCTTTCTCTTCGAATTTGCGATGGGAGAAATGTTGAGAGGGCCTAATGGGTACCATGCGCCCCTCTCTGATCTGACAGTCTTGAACTAATTCGGTAATACTGTGGGCCTGAGTCCGGGACGTCTTCGTCGCTTCGCGTCTTGGGGATATGAAATAGCGGCTCCTTCCTATTCGAAGTCACGATGGGTGAAAAGGCAAAGAGCCTAATCGCACACCACGTGTCCCTCCGGGATGGGCGGCTAAGATCTCTCTCGGCTCTTCGGGACCCGTCTCACCAAATGATAAACCTTAGTGCCCCTCCTCCAGGCTTGCTCCTTTGTGACCAGGCGCCAAAACCATGGGCCCGACTCTGGGTGCTTTTGGCGCTTCGGGGTTCGGGGTTCTGAGATGTGAGATGACGAGGGACTTTTACCCTTCGAACTCCCGAATGTCGATATGCCGACATGACTAGATCTTGTGCCATGCGTCACTGGATCAGACGACCCAGATTTAGTCTTGAAATATAGGCGCTTTCTCTGACGCTATATCTCGGGTAACTTGGTAGCCCCAAAATCCCGATGATCGTTGATCTGCTTCGTCGCTTGATCCTTGTCGTTGAAATCAGACTGCTCACTCGCTTGATTTAAGCCCGAAATGGACTTATTCTGTGAGCTGCACTCGACGCTTATGGCTGCAGCCTTTGAATAAAACTCATCTGACCGGTTTTCAAAACCCCACTTCTATGTGTTTACACCAAAGGCCTAAAATCAGAGAGGAAAACACCCCTATACAAGAAATGTTACTAACATTAGGCTCCATGGGGGATAGAGTCGTCCTTGTGATGCTCTAAGGACTCATTTTGCAGCTTCAGTGCCTTGCTATTGGGCTATGGAGTCAAGCTCAAAACACCCCCTGCTGAAAATACATGCTGAAAAATAAAAGTGAAACAAAACAAGATACATGCTCAAAAGAGCTTATTTATGTACAGTCCTAAACTATCAGAAACCTTTACATGGGGCTAGGTGAAAGCAAACTTCCACCATAGCCATTCAAGCAGCTTCCTGAATAGAAGCTCCTTCCTTCTGTCGATGATGCATAACAGACGATGTAACCAGGAGATCAGAATGGTTGCATCCTTTAATTCATCTTCAAGGGTTGCCATGAAGATGAAGGTGGGCGGCTCCAAGGCATAGAGGAAATTCCACTCCATGTACCTGCTGACAGGGTTATAGAATGACTGGCAAATTCCAGAAAATGGGCAACAGACAACCTCCTCTGCTACACAGTTGTTCACATGTGGCTGAATATCTCTGATAAGCATAGGTTGGTCGACAACTGACGTAGGCTCACTGCTCTCAGGCGGTGGCTTCTCGCTGACTGGCTCTGGACAAGATATGTTCTGCTCCTCTGGTTCTTTCTCCTCTTCTGGTTGGCTCTCCCCTGGGTCAGATTCGTATTCATCATAAATAGGGACCATGAGATGGCTCTGCTTGTTGTCATGTCGGTCAGCATCTTCATAGTGATCAAATGTAGGATAAGCTTGTTGCTCATCATCACTATAATATTCATCAAAAAGGGGCTGACCTTCATTTCTATGTTCCTCCTCCAGAATAGTGATCCCGTAAAAAATATATGTTTCAGGGATAGTGGTATCTGTTGCTTCTAGCTGTTCATACATAACTTTTTTCTCTTTAATCCCAGGTAAAAATATATCGTGAGAAACCCCTTGAAGGAAAAGAGAAAAATCCTCCTCCACAACCATCTCTTCTTTAAAAACGGGGAGGTCTTCGTCGTCATAAGCAGGGCATCTAGGAACATCTGCTTCAACTCGATACCTAGGTGAGCCATCTACTATAGACCACATTTTCTTTATAAACTCGCAATTTCTACAAGAGGCATGTTGATCATTATGAACATCTAAAAGAACAAAGGCATCTGATATGATGTCATATGCTTCCATTCTAGGTCTAACACAATTAATATCATTCAACACCTCTATATTTTCCTGGCAAATGCTTTCCTCCATAGTAAAAGTTTCATCATGGACATGGTCTTCAGGGCCAGCAGAGGCTTCATGAAGCGAATAAAACTCCTCACAACAATTTTCATACAAACAATCAGCTGGAAAATAATCTTTACAAAATGAATTGAAAGTTGTATGAAAACCTGTTAAAGAGCGGATGCTTGCAGCGGGAAGAGACCGACACCATTCAAGATCAACTCCCTTCAATGAATACTTGAAGAGATTAATCTGTACATCTTCATGCATGACATTAAGTTGATGAATAACCTCATGAAAGTCCAGTAAATGCTCAGCTAGTACCTCCGAAATTGTTGCGTGAAATTTAGGGAGGAAATTTTCCCATTGGTCTCTATCAGGAAGTGCATTAGGAAAACCAACTATCTGAGAAAGGTCACAAAAAGCAAACCTTTGACCTAAGATTTTCTCCATATCGAACCAGTGGAGTCGTCGATCGATCCTCGAATCATGGAGTCGCCAGGTGAAAGATTCGCAGCTTTGAATATGCCTCGTCCTTGTTCACCATCAAAGGATAGATATTACATTGTTGTTACCCTAGGAAACTCCTCAGGCTGAGAAAGCAGCCGCTAAAACCTTCTCGAGAAAGCTCCTCTGGGTCAACTTTCAGGTGTGCCAACAATAGCCACAACTGAAACAATGAAGTGGAAACAATGGAGTCGCCACAGTGGAGTTGCCAGGTGCACAGTAGCAGTCTTGATAATTCTAATATCTGATGCACCTTCAGAATCAGTTAATCGTTGTCGTTCAATCCCGGGGAAAATATTCAACTTCATACCCAACAACGGTGCCAGAAATGTTCGCGTCAGAAGTCACTCTCGGATTGCTGTAGGAGCAGAGCCCGACGCCCATCAGTTTTATGTCATGATTTGTTTAATGGGGTGATCGACTGGATAGAGGCTCAAGAAGATATCGCTCTAACTCAGAAAAATGGGCTTGGTATGTGAAAAACAAGGGAGGTCTTGGTCTAACTTCCGTAAGTAAGTTGAGTATAAGATGGATAGATGGAAGACTTAATGAGATGAGTGAGAAAGATTGCCTTGGGCATCAGGCCTTTGGCAGCTTGAGGAGGAAAAACTCAGAAGACAATCTCCTCTTGACCTTGAGTTTCAAGGAACTGAAAAGTGGCTCGACTGGATCCTCCAATTCCGAGCCATTCAACGTTGAGAAAGCACAAGAACTGATTAGAAACCCTGCGACTATTACAATGATCCAACCTACATCATCCTATAACAGCGCAAACCGACTGGATCTTCCAATTTCGAGTTGTTCTAACACAGTGTAAACAAAGGGATGGAAAGAGGTTGACATCCATAAAGTAAGAAGTCTCAAATGCCAATACATAACCAGAGCGACCAGCGCTTCATCAAAACTTTACAATCGGGAGACTAGCTCAACCATCGATAATTACAAAATACAAAGACTGAGTCTATATACTCAGAAATTTTTTCCTAACAGAGGCGTGCTCAGTCATCCAAGGCATGGTGTCCCTTCAGTCAAACTCGGACAGATCTTCTTCGTCATACGTGACCTTAACTGCGCATGGCTCCTGCAAGGGGAGTAGCTGAGCCATTAAGTGTCGAGTTAGTGTGTGCAGACCTCACTGGCTAGTCAAGGACTCGACATGGCTTCTTTGGAAAAAATCGATACACAGGACCCTCTCAGGCAGACAGCTTGCCAGATCCTCCATACCTTACACCTAATGAGTGAGGAGAGGTTTCAACCACCCCCTCTCACCTTCATTTACTCCAAGTGAGAACCAGGGTTGAGAGAGAATCAGATGGCACCTGGAGATCGTGATGACCTCTTCTGTGACTAAACTCGATGCCTTTGGCCCCTCTTGCCCAGCTCTTTTTATTTCCCAAGAGATCACGGGCTATGGCCCTGCGTTTATTCTTAAAGGCGCCTTCGGCGTTTCGGGGTTCATGGATAGGAAGGAGCAGACCCTTTCTCCTCGAATTTGCGATGGAAGAAATTCCAAGAGGGCCTAATGGGTGCCACACGCCCCGCTCTGATCTAATGGTCCTGGACTAATTTGGTAATACTGTGGTCCTGAGTCCAGGATGTCTTCGTCGCTTTGTGTCTCGGGGATATGAAAGAGCGGCTCCTTCCTATTCGAAGTTGTGATGGGCGAAAAGGCAGAGAGCCTAATCGCGCACCAAGTGTCCCTCCGGGATGGGTAGCTAAGATTTCTCTCGGCTCTTTGGGACTCGTCTCACCAAATGATAAACCTTAGCACCCCTCCTCCAGGCTTGCTCCTTTGTGACCAGGCGCCAAAACCATGGGCCCGACTCTGGGTTCTTTCGGCGCTTCGGGGTTTGGGGTTCCGAGATGTGAGATGACGAGGGACTTTTATCCTTCGGACTCGCGAATGCCGATATGCCGACGTGACTAGATCTTGTGCCATGCGTCACTGGATCGGATGACCGAGATTTAGTCTTGAAATATAGGCGCTTTCTGTGATGCTATATCTTAGGTAACTTGGTAGCCCCGAAATCCCGATGATCGTTGATCTGCTTTGTCACTTGATCCTTGCCATTGAAATCAGACTGCTTTCTCACTTGATTTAAGCCCGAAATGGACTTCTTCTGTGAGCTACGCTCGACACTTATGGCTGCGGCCTTTGAATAAAACTCATCTAACCAGTTTTCAAAACCCCACTTATATGTGTTTACACCAGAGGCCTAAAATCGGAGAGGAAAACACCCCTATACAAGAAATGTTGCTAACAGATAATGTTGCATCTTTCAAGGCTGGACCATTGATTAAGTTTTGTGAATAGTTTGGAATCACATTAATTCACTCTACTCCTTACTATCCCCAAGGGAATGGACTAGCAGAGTCCTCTAACAAGAGCCTTATTAAGATCATCAAAAGACTATTACAGGACAACAAGAAGGCATGGGATTTGAATCTTAAATTTTCTTTGTGGGCTGATAAAGTGACAACAAAGAGATCTCTTGGTATCTCTCCTTTCCAACTTGTATATTGATTTGAAGCCATTTTTCCTTCTCATCTTGCCTTACCTGTGGAAAAATTCTTCCAAGACTACTAGGGAGAACCAAATGATATGATTATGAGAATAAAACAGCTGGTAGAAGTGTAGCAGACTAGAGAGCAACTATTGGACAAATCACATGACCATCAACAAAAGATCAAGAAGGCCTTTGATAAGAAGGTGACAAAAGAGGATTTCCAGCTAGGAGATCTAGTACTCAAGTGGGATGCACCTAAACAAGATAAAAGCAAGCACGGTAAATTTGAGGCCTTGTGGATTGGCCCCTTCAAAATTTCCGAGGTTTTTTCAAATAACACTTACAAGTTGTAGGATTTGGAGGATGCTGAAGTTTTTGGTAGCCCTGTAAATGGGAATTTTATGAAGAAGTATTTTACTTGAGCCAGAAGTGGCTTCCCATGTCATTGTAAATATCTTTTTTTTTCCTTTTACTTTTGATTTTAATAAGGGATTCCATAACCCAACATCTAAGGCACTAGAACTACTGGTTCTTGGCATCTCACACGGAGCATGCCATCCCTTGTGGAGCCAAATGTTATCACATGAACTTGTCAGAGTCCTGTGGGTTTGTGGTTTCTACCTAAGTTTGTATTTTTTCCCTGTCTCTATCCTTTTCACAAGCCGAGTCTTGAAGTTTTTCCCCCTTTGGCCAATAAAATTATTTTTTGTTTTCCCTTGTTCATTTGTGCGCCCTAGTCTCCCTATTTTCTCAACTCGCAACCAGTCATCCAAATCCCTGATCATGTAGGTCGCAACCATGAAGACAAAGAATAACTTTCTTAAACAGTCTATTTCTATATTGAAGCATAAGAAAAAGACTGTTTTAATATTTCAACGACAAATATTTTTCGAACAGTACAGATCAGCGGCTCACGGACGTTTAGGAGTGCAAACTTGCGCGAAGTATAGCACCAGAACAAAAGGCCTCGAAGTGAATATGAGTCATTGATCTTAAAGGGGACAAGTGGCAGTTGATCCAAGCCTTCGGGGAAAATGAGCTTCGAGAGATTTGAAATGAGAAGTTCTTAGAAATCCCAAAGGGCCAAAGCCTAAAGTCTCAAAGCCCGAAGTCTCGAAGGCCCGAAGGCTCGAAGGCCCAAAGTAACGAAGGCTCGAAATCTGAAGGCCAATTCGCAAAGCAGATCTCAGTCGTTGATTCAAAGAGGGAAGATTCGATCCATCGATATAAAGCACCATAGTTGGGTCGTTGATCAAGAAGCCTCATCTCGGATCACAATATCAACGGTCATGCTTGATTGTGGGATCAGAAGGTGTGCACATTTTAAAATTTTAAGGGCGGCCGCAATCGAAACCGTGGTTTTTGGAAAGGGACGTGTGGCGGTTCATGGTGAATTGCAGGGAAAAAAGTGGTTTTCTTTCAAACCACCCTTGATCATGCCCGCAATTGCACAATTATGTAGGGTCATGGCCCTAGGTTACATTGAATATGGATCTATGGAGATGAGTTGTACCAAAGACCTAAAGTGCCCATACTGGTCACGGAAGAAGATCTTCTTTGCCTCGAGACATCGGGATTGACTCGAAAAATTCGCATGGCACCGCCTGGAAAAATTCTTGAGTGTCAGGCCCTATCCTAATCCCAATGAAGGTATTTATTGAAGATTGGGGGCGGTAGTTGAGACCTCATCTCACCCCATAAATGGAAAGTGTTGCAGAGCGCAACCATGAAGGCACACTGATGACCTGAAGCTTCCTTATGGGCAATTTTTCCTGTAAAGAACATAACTGCATTTGGCTCACGTATGACATGAGAAAACCTGGACAATATAACAGAGCAGGCGTCGACTGAAGGATTTGAAGGCAGTGGTTCGATCGCACTCCTAGTGGTTGCAACATTTCTGGGTATTTATATACAATTTTGATATTTTGTTAAGGTCGAATGGTTGAGCTAGGCTCCCTTAATATTGTAATATTTTGATCAAGAACATTGTTTCTTTGGTTATGTACTTGATTTGAGACTTCTTGATTAATCTAAGTAACTTTCTCTTACTCCATCTTATTTTCCTCTGATACTGAGAGAGTTCATGAATGATTGATTCACATGGATTGGTGTGACTGTATTATGATGAATGTTTAATTATAATGTTGTTATGATTTCTTTCATTTTCTTTGAAATTTGAATCCAAGAGGATATTGTGTTTAAGTTTTTCCTCCTTAGGCTACTGGAAGACCTGATGTCCACAACAGAACTCTACACTCTCCTCACCAAATTCTTCCCTCTATTCACCCTTACTCCAACTTACTGACTGAAGTTAATTCCAGACCTCAATTGCTTATGCATGCTAGTCCAGATTTCTGAGTTAGAACGTTATTATCATTGAGTCTTCTCCATTGACAACCTAAAACTCATTTACATTTACGGTATAAACTAATGGTTACTGGGCTTACCTTCTATTCAATCTGAAGGTGACTTCTAGTGCTAACAAACCCTAGTCATTGGTTTTGGACCGCAATATTGATGAAGGTATTTGGACATGAAGGACAGTGCACATGCAGACACAACACCCATGGATGGATAATATACATCATGTTGTTTTTGTTGGTAGGTGGCATGTCATGTGGATCCTCATGGTTGAGGAGAAATGAATTTTTGAAAATGACAAAGTGAATTGAAGAAGGAAGTATAGGTCAACCCTGAATATAATTACAGAAAAGAATTACAAAATAAGAAAGTGTCAGGTCGAACCTAATGTTAAAAGGAAGTGACATAAAGAGTATAAATACATATCATTATACATTCATTTTAAACACACACAAGTCAAATTTCAGAGGAAATCTGAAGTAAAGAAGGTTGAATTTCAAGGGAGGATGAAGGCTTTTGGTGATGTGTTCTAAGGTATGTTATTTACAGGTCATCTTACCATTTTTGCCATACATTTTTCTAGAACGATTCAGATGGTGAAATTGATATGGTATTGAGAAGACATGTCTAGGTACCTATGGTAAAAATTTCAGCTCTTTATTCGCTATAATTTTGGAGATACATTATGTGGAAGATAAGGTTTTTTACTAGTCCTGAAGCTAGTCATAAATAGGTGTTCCGGGTAAAACAGTCATAACCTCTTCATAGAGAATCCAAATGAAGTGAGACCAATTTCATTGGAAAGAGTATGGTTTTTAGTTTCTTGTGTGATAAATTCAGAATCTAATGTTAAATATTGAGCGTGGGGCATTATGTACAAGTTCGCTCTCCTAAATAAACCAGAATTGAATAAGGTCTACCATTCTCTCTATAACTTCTTTTTGGGGAGGATTCAAGGAGTGAAACTTGGAGGAGTTTTAGAGAATACATTGAGTAATATTATCTAGAGGATCAGAGTATTCCAATAATTGAAGAGTTTCATAAGTTGAAGAAGTCTCAGGAAGCATTATCAGGTTCTATGTGATGGTTGGTTGATGGTGATGATTTAATGTAAAGTTTTATTATCTCTCATTTATTCTTGGGTGGAAGGAAGGGGAAACGATGGAGAGGTCAACCCTCTCTTGATATTGGAGGATTATATCTTCCTTTTGGAGGTTTAGCCCTACCTTTATATTTGGAAGTTGTAGCTACCTTTGGAAGTCATTACTTCCCTTGAACAATAACTATTGGTTATTTCTCACATATTGTGCATGGTGTATTGTGGTGTATTGGTGTAACTCTTCTACTATTGTCCATTGCTCATTGGATATAATTGAATATATAATCCGATAATTTTACCTAGGTATGTATAAACTAAATAGACCTATTATCAATGTGGATGATCATATCCTTACCCCAAACGTAGTGCTTCGACTATCAATAAGTGTGGACGATGGAGTAAAGTTCATTATCATAGTTGGGGTATCTTTGAATTGCATTGGAGAATGTATCTTTATGTATGCAACTGGATGACCATACTAATTGAGCATAATAATTATGGTAAAGTTTGAGTTGTCTAGCTCTATAGAAAACAACCATTACAATTCTAAAAAAATAAGAACCTGTGTTAAGAAGATTTAATGCTTCAATTCCTCAAATGATTTTTGTTGTTCCCTTATTAAAACATTTTTTCCCTTTTCTCCACCCTTTTTCCTATGGATTAGGGATTAGTAACTATGGGAAAACCCTAACCCAAACCTGTAGTAGAAGTGAACAAGGCCTAAGAAAATGTGTAGCTTTGTTAGTTTCTTCAAGGCTAATCAATGGTAGGTGACTTAGACCTTGATTGGATCCACATGCACTCCACAATCATCCATGACATACACCAAATATTGGATCATTTTCATAATAAATGATCACTGCTCCATATTGGCATGTAACTTGTGTTTTTGCAAAGTAATTGGTAATTGTTGAATGTGATTCAACTGATCCTCCCATGTCTAGTTGAATTTGAGGTTGTCATCCAGGTGTATGACCGCCAAAGATTTAACGAATGGTTGTGTAATATCATCCATCATCCTCATGAACATTGTTGGTGCATTAGTTAAGCCAAACGACATGACCAACCACTCGAAGAGGCCTTCCTTAGATTTTAAGCTTGTATTTGACACATTAATTGGATTGATTAGTGCTTGGAGATAACCTAATTTGAGATCAATCTTGCTAAACTATTTATCATCTCTAAGTTGGTCGAGTAGATAATCAATCAAAGGGATTCGGTATTGGTTCTTGATTATGATTTTATTCAAAGATTTGTAAACAATACATAGTTTTCATATTATATCCTTTTTATAAACCATATCAGCTGGGCTCCCATAGGATGAAGATATTGGTCAAATGTAGTCCTATTGTGTTATATCTTGAATGTTAAAAATCTAATTTCAAACACTTAGTCATTAATAGATTTCAACCTCCTATAGTTATTCACCAATAAATCAAGGATACCACATGCATATACTGGAAATATGAGAAGAAATACAAGTGACTAAACAATATGTAAATATAGCAGTGGAAATGTGAATGAACAATAACAACATTCACACATTGAACACAAGAAATTTTTGGGCAATGCCCCTGGAAAACCCGACAAGGGGAAAAGCAGTCTAGGAGAGATTTTTTTTATTTACCTAAGAGGAAATTTCTGAGTTTACAACAAAATTATTATGAACATTAAATGTACAACAATAACTAGTAAACAATACCAACAGACCTCCTTGAAATCTGTGCCAAAGACCCTTAGAAAATGAACCAGATTTCAACCTTGAAATAAGTGCCCATATTTTTTTTGTATGATTGTATTGTAAGGTATTCTTCTGATAGAAGACAAGTCCTCGATTTATGTTCTTAACAACTGCACATTGTTGTATAGATTTTTGTCTACTAGAGCCTTGAAAATCGTTCCTATCTTCAATAGAAAGGTTTCCTCGATTTCAATGCCCAACACTAGCTTTGTGATCCTCCTTTAGTTCTTAAATTACTTGGGATGTGTGCCTCCTTCCCTCGGGATTCATGCCTCTCCATTTTGCTGCTACTCTTTCCTCTAGCTTGACTCTCTAGGAATTTGTGTCTCTTCAACTTCATCTCTCACTCTCATCAAAAGGTGCTCCCCGTCTCTCTTCTAGTGTTCCTTTTATTACTCATTAATGAGTAACTCCTCTAATGCCTGGTCTCCCTTAAGTTACTCTTCACCTTCCCTTGATATCAATGGTCAAGAATTGATCATTTGTTGAGCTCACTTAAATCACTTAAGTGACCCACTTTTCATAAAGTCACTTTTACCCATTAAATATTAAAAGGCTCAACTTGACTTTTTAAAATCACTTTATAAAGTCACTTTATGAAATCACTTCATAAAGTCACTAGAGAGAGTTATTTGCTTGAACTCCTTCATAGGCGCAATAGATGCAGAAGTACCACTGAGCTACCAAAATCTAACACTCCCTCTTAATGATGGAGGTACTTTTAGTACCTCCACCAGAATATGTCTCCAATCTCATCATGTCCTTTAGTGTTGTAGTTGCTCCCATTGCACTGGAATCCTCTGCTCCCTCTGAACTCAAAACATATCCAACTACCTTTGTTGATATCTACTGTGAATACCTATCCATCCAGTGTCCTCTCTATGAATCCTCACTACTTTCTGACTTAGGCTTCAACCACCCACTGGATCCAACTACAAGATGACCAAGCACTTTGTACAATCTCTCTGATTGGACACCAAGCAACACCCTTGTGTCAGATGAGACTCCCTTTGGATATAGATATGTCAGTCCTTGAGAGAACAAAATCCCACATCCATCTATCTAAAAATATCACACCGAGAGAAAGTTCACTGGTGGTCCAGGAACATATAAAACCTATTCCAACTCTAGATACCTTCCTGACTCCAGTTGGAATTTAACACTTCCAAATCCCTCCACAACTAGAACATGTATTTTGGTAAACCCACACCCCACATAGCTACATGAGTCAATCTTGTAAAACTGAGGAATATAGAAATCATCCTCGTCATGTGTTGAGAGGCCCCACTGTCCAAGAACCATGCAAGAGAACATGTACGCCCTAGGCACCCAATGCCTGCAAGACAAGCCATTAAGGAAAACTCGTTCTCAAAAAAATTTGTGAACTCAACAAACTCAGTTGATGTTGACACCTATGGATCCTGCTTCTTGTTTGGACATTGGACTACATAATGTCCCAAATCATGACATGCATAACATCTCACCTTACTCGTGTCCTTCTTCCTTCCATGAGAAGACTTCTCCCCTTCCATAGCCTTCTTGTCCTTCTTCTTCGCAAAGAGGGCAACATTCTCCTCATTCTCTTCACCCTTTGACTATATTCTACAAAGATCCTCCTCACAAGTCTCTACCTGTATGAATTCACCCCACAATATATCCCAATTGGGAATGTGCTCCCTGGAGACAACACCTTTAACAAAGGTGTTCCACTTCTCTGAAAAAACATTCGGAGCTATCCTAACCATTTCACCATCTATTATAACCTCTTCAACTTCACCAAGCTCATCATGAACTTGAGTGATTATGGTGATATATGAGGAAACATTTTTAGCCTCGGTCATCTTCATGTTTCTCAACTTCTCTCTCAATACCATTTTTTGATTCTCATTCAAACTTTGGTATAACTTGGTCAAAGATGCCCACATTTCATAGCCATTCTTCTTTCCTAAAATGTGAGGAATGAGGTGATCTTTGACTACATCCAAGATTAATCTCTTGTCCTTAACATTCTTCTCGGTATAAGAATCCAACTAAGTAGGATCTGTAGGAATGACAACAGGTTTAGTGGCGGTATGGTTCACAATACCGCACAACTCCTATTCTTCCAATAATAATGCAATCCTCTCCTTCCACAGACTAAAGTTCGTTGGCCCATCCAATCTATATTCGAACCTCAAGCTAGAAGCCATGACCTTCTCAACTAAAACTCAACTCTTCCCCTTCCTTCTTCCAAGCAAAACCCCTCTACACTCAATTCAAATCAAGTGTCAAATCTCTTGTCTACTAAACCTCATAGCTCCATCTCTGATACCATGTTAAAAATATGATTTCAAACACTTAGCCATTAATAGATTTCAACCTCCTATAGTTATTCACCAATAAAGAAAGGATACCACATGCATATAATGGAACTATGAGCATAAATACAAGTAACTAAGAAATATGAAAATATAGTAGCGGAAATTTAAATGAACAACAACCACATTCACACATTGAAATCAAGAAACTTATGGGAAATGCCCCTGGAAAAATCTACATGGGGAAAACTAGTCTAGGAGATATTTTTTCTTATTGAGCTAGGACGAAATTTCTGAGTTTACAACATCGTTATTATCAACATTAAATGTACAACAATAGCTAGTAAACAATACTATCGTACCTCCTCAAAATTTTATGTGCCAAAGACCCTTAGAAAATTAACCAAATTTCAGCATTGAAATAAGTGCCCATATTTCTGTTGTACAACTATATTGTATGGATTTCTTATGATAGTATAAAATTCCTCTATTTTTATTCTTAACAACCACACCTTGTTGTATGGATTTCTATCTACTAGAACCTTGAAAATCATGCCTATCTTCAACAGAAAGGTTGCCTCAATTTCAGTACCCAACACTAATTGTGCATCTTTCCTTTAATTCTGAAATTACTTGGGATGCATGCCTTCTTCCCTCTTGGGATATCCCCTCCTTGGGATTATTTCCTCTCCCTTTTGTTTCCACTCTTTCCTCTAGCTCGACTCTCTAGGAATTTGTGTCTCTTCAAGTTCCTCTCTCACTCTCGTCAAAAGGTGTTCCCCATGTCTCCTCTAGTGTTCCTTTTATTACTCATTAATGAGTAACTCCTTTAACCCTTGGTCTCTCTTGAGAGACTCTTCACCTTCCCTTGAGATCAACGGTCATGAATTAATCATCTGTTTAGTTCACTTAAATCACTTAAGTGACCCACTTTTCATAAAGTCACTTTTACCCATTAAATATTAAAAGGCTCAACTTGACTTTATAAAATCACTTTATAAAGTCACTTTATGAAATCACTTCATAAAGTCACTAGAGAGAGTTATTTGTTTAGATTCTTGCCTAGGTGCAATAGATGCAGAAGTACCACCAAGCTACCAAAATATAACATCGAATATGGTGTTTAATATTCTCATTTTCCATATTACAACATTGATACATAGGTTCATTTAGCATAGTCAATGCATCTTGTGTCAAATCTATTGTATGCTTTACCTGATAATGTAGATGTACTACAATGTGTGAGGTGAACATGACTCAATATTCTTCCACACACTGATCTAATTGTCTCTATTGCATAGAGGGGAGTTTCTGAGAGTCCTTGGTGGTTGAAGTGATCTTATTTAATTCTTCTAGCTAGACCATAAAGATGAAAAACATATGAATTTGAGATATTATCTTACTACATTTCCTAGTAGTGATCAAATATATAGTGGTAGTCAAGGTTACATCTTATATCCTATAGAATTGATCTCCCAAGGAGATAATGACACTACAAAACCTCAACTAATAGATAACATGACACTTCAACATTAAGGGTTGTCTAAGAAAATCATATCAAACTTCAAGTGGCGCTAAGTCATATTGTACCTCATCTTTTTTAAGTGATCGATGTCTTATGATAGGTCATATTATTGATTGATGAGAATGTCCCATCCCTAGATCAACCAATAAATAGTGTGGGGATGAGGATGAGGCATCATTGGAAACTTCATCTTCTTGACAAATTATATTGAGCTTAATTTCTTTTGGTTATTGTTGTCAACAATGAAATGTAAAGGTTTCCCCTTCACCCATATCCTTGAATGGAAGAGGTGCTTCCCTTTTTAAAGATCCTTTTGTTCCTTTGACTAGATTTGTATGGTTGTAAGGGTAATGCTTGGTTTTGCATTGACTCTTTGTTTTACCATATTCATGATCTTTGGTGGTGTCGAAGCTAGTAAAAACTCAAAGGGTTGCATTTTGGCCAAGATTTCTTGTTTGGAATGACACTCGTGATCATTGTGCCTTTTTGTCTTATGGGAGTTGCACCATTTACAATGTACTTCAATTTCATGTTCGTCTTTTTGGATGGACTTGAGTAATTTTTCCAAGGTTTGGTATTTGCTCCCAATGACTAGATTTCCAATAACTCCATTTCATATTAGATGTAGGCTACTATGGTATTTGAGAACCCTGTGTTGTTTAGTATCCTCTGTACCCTACTTTGTAGACATTGTATGAAAGATGTTAGTGTAGTCCTACATAGACTGGTTCTTACTATGGTGTAAGGTCACCCATCTAGTGTATTGGTCATCATAGTTCCCTACTAAGTAATACTCTTCCTTGAGAGAATCAACAAAATCCACCCAAGTAGGCTCCATCTCATACACTTATGAATCATTTTCCATTTGTGCATAATAGGAATCTCATTAGTGTTTGACAAGGGGAAGGGATTTTAGGACTAAGAAAGGAACATTTTCATTATAGACAAAGTTATTAAGAAAAATCCTATTGATCTATCCATTTCTCCAAAGCTTTCAACATGTATTTTACCTTCAAACATAGGGATATCAAAGTTAACTTGTATCTTGTCAAAAGACTTTGTTTCAACAAAAGGTCTACTTGTTAAATGAGTGTTCATTTCAATTAAGATTGATTGAAGGATCTGAGTGGACTAGTCCATAATTTTGTTCCTTTTTCACTTCAATGCTTCTTGAGGTAACATCTTGATAGTATCTCTTTCTTCATCATCTTTTTTTGTCCTTCATCATGTGAGGTTGTTTATAATAGTAAATAAGGTAGTCTAAAGGACCAACTTCATGTATCCAAGCATCATAGTGGTATGCATTATGGAACACACTACTCTCATACTATTTATCTACATTCGATTGGGAGTGAAATGAAGCCACATGCAATATTGCAAAGGAGAACACAACATACAATGAAAACCAAATTCTCTTAAAAAATAAAGGATGCAAAATATAAATAATACAATGGATATAATTGTGGTAGTTATCTCTAAGAAGAGATATTTTTGCTTCACTCTTTTGAAAAAATCCCATGACAATAGATCAAACCTTTCTTTTATTATAATGAAGGCATAAATCCTAAATACAAGAACCCTAACCTTAAACCTAGAAGTGGTAGGTGCCAAGAATTACCAGGTTTAGTTGTTGGTATAAGCTATCACTAACATGTATAAATTCACTACCACCTTGATTGGCCCATAACTTTCACATACAAATTCCATTTGGGGAAAAAAAATCATCGTTGAAATTCCTTGACCTATAGAATGTAATGAACCCCTAAGATACATTCTTTGGGGGAAAACAACTCATTGTTGAAGTTCCTTGACTTATGGAATGTAATGAACCCCCTAGGATACATACTTTGGGTTATAGACCCCCAAAAAACACTAAGAAGTGATTGTTATGACCTTTGGAAGTTGAGGACCATAAATTACCAAATTTAAGATCTACCAAAGGATAATGAACACCAATTGGATCTCAATGACTACATTATATTTTGATTTACAATTTTGACATTAATAGCTATAATTCTTATAAGTCTCACCATGATGGCACTATCAAATTTTGGATTCTTATACGTTTCTATTTATGTTAAGTGTCACTGTGACATTTTTTGGATTGAATGTGATGGTTAGATTAATTCTAAGTTATATTTTTATGTAGTCCCCGAGGTTTAGGACAATCGGTGACAGAGTGTGTTGTTAAGGCACTTCGTGATGTTAAAGTCATCGGTTTGAAACTTACGGGGACAAAAAATTAAGCCATGTTAAGGGTTGGTGTGGCTCAAGCTGGGTGCGATCCTCGGGTGATTTTGACAACTTAGATTCCCTCGAGTCGCGGTTTCTTAGCCATAGGCTAGTCCCGCAGGTCACAGACAAACTAACAAACAAAAAAAAAGTTAGATTTTAATGCTTTTAATTCCTTCAATGGTATTTCTAGACTTCTAATGCAATTTATCCTTTTTTTTAACAAAGAAAGGAAAAACGTATAATACTTGAGGATTTATCCTTTTTTTTCCCAAAGCAAGAAAAACCTTATAATACTCGGGGCTACCAACCTAGCCTATATTGACACAATTTTAAGACCCCAACGTGCAGCTGCATCATTGTGTGTAAACATAACCTAGCCACCTAAAATATCCCTTTGGTGATTAGTAAGGGGACATACTTCTACTCCTCTACAATACCTTTAGGTATTATGGGATTCAACCCAAAAGTATGATCGGAGGGATTCGAACCCAAGTTCCTGATCAAATTTGAGACAAGATTTCTTTTATTTCCCATCTTATTAGCCTTATGGGAGGGATGAAACCCAACCCTATCATCGATAATAAAGTCCACTAGGCTTTCGGATCTTTTGGTCCATTCTGGCTTCTCGTCTTCTCGGAAAGTATGATCGGAGGGATTCGAACCCTCCTGATCTATTTTGAGGCATAATGCTTATTTGGTACAAAGGGATTTGAACCCCAGTTCCAGAGCTTTAAATAGGCATATGGAAGTCCAACATACCGCTATAACTTATTTCTCATTTTTCTAAAAAAGACCCTCAATTTATCACATCGCCGCCTAGAGATAAACATTTAGATACTCCATATCTACAAAATATTGGAGAATCACTAGTGGGTGAAGGACGAATGCTCGACCAAAGAGAGAGGAAATGTGACATTTCACTAGAGAAAAAGACCTGAAAAACATGGTACATGGTCGTAGACATCAAGTCATTATATATATATAAAGGGACATACTTCTACTCCTTTAGAATACCTTTAGGTATTGGGTTGTTAACCTATTTCCTTACATTTAAGGAAGACATCTCTTAATTAATAAAAAACAATTTAAGATCATCTTCAAAACCAATTATATAAACCAACCCATTATTATTATTTTTAATTATTTATATATTATGAAATATTAATAATAAAAAAAATATTTTCTACAAAACAATATTAATTTTAGTTAATATCCATTATAACTATTTATCATTTATCACATAAAAACACATTCTTAAGATCATTCTTATTTTGGATTAACATCCCCTTATTGCCAAGCTACTGATGGAAGAGTGATATCAGCAAACATTAACATCTACTAAATTAAACCAATTTTTTAATTAAAAAGAAATTAATAAATCATAATAAATTGATTAATTGTGGATTCGGAACATCTTTAACTATTATATAGTGTTAATTTATATAATAAAATTATAAAAACAAACTTTTATTTGTATTTTGTATTGTAATTTTAAATTATAACTAAAAATATATTGATATTTATTTACTACAGTTATATATATATATATATATATTAAAATGGTTGCATAAAGAGTAGCTACGTTCACTACAAGGAAGATGTTACATTAAAAAAAAAATTACATTCAACTGGATTAAAAATAAATAATAAAAATAAAGACAATTTAATTAAAAAAAAAAGGGCAGATTTAAGAGGGGTTTAGTGCTTAATAAGTTTTCTATGGACAAGATTAAATATCTCTGGAATATTCTTAGTAGTCACACAAAATAAATGGTTGTGATTTCAATCATTGACTTCCTAGCTATTATAAAGACATCCGTTTATGTGTTTACTTTTTTACATTTACCTAATCATATTTAAAAATTACTTTGATAGCTCACTGATTGCCACCTAAGAGATTAACATAAATTAAAATATTAACACCAGATAAATGAGGCCCAACCGTTTATTTGTTAATCAATAATAAAATTTAATATATTCTTTTAAAGATTATTTTCATCTTATCAACCTTTCTGAGTTGATCAACCACAATTATGTGGCTATGCTAGTATACACATATATAATTCTTTTGTTTAAAATTTACTATATGATTGAAGAATGCAACACAACACAAATATAATTGCATACCTGTTAATTGATGTTTCTTCGTCACATTATATTATTAGTCTAGAGATTTTTATTTCCATTTTTTAATTTAATTTTATGATATGAAAAAACTGTGATATTTTTGAAATAAATTTTATTAAATTAATTATTTAAATTAAAACTATTTTATTAATGATTATTTTTTAAATGAAAATATGTCGATGTAATGTGTTTTATGGTTATCACATTACAAAAATATCATATTTTTCAAAAATTTAAAAAAATACCATACTTAAAAAAAAAAATTAAAAAAATATCAAATAAAAAATTACCACTCACTTTTTCATTCATATTAAAGAATACCATACTCTCACTTTTTAGAAAACAACAAAAAATATCTTATTTACTTTTTCATTCATTGCATTGTGTAATAAAATTTAATATTTTTTAAACAATATTATATTTTATTATGAGGGAAGTATAAGTTTAATAATGAAGATGATTATTAAGTTCACTAAGATCGAATTGGTCTATTGAATCTTAAGAGGGTAAGTGATTACTTGTGATTCTTTAGAATTTTGTTTCTGTACTCAAAAAACATTAAGAGAAGCTTTCCAAGATCACCATACTTTTGTTGAATTAAGATGTTAGGAAGGTTGGTAGTGTGATAAGTATTTTGAAAATGAGATCTAATATGAGTATAGGCTCGACAATCTAAGAGAAAGTGCTTTTCATCTTTACCTTCTTAGTGTCACAAAGGTGACACACTCTTTCATCCCATGGCATTTTAGGAATTGCCCAACGCCAGTTTCACTATGGCTCTTGTGAGAATTTGTTCTTATCTTAGCAATGTTTTTTTTTTATTTACACTTGGCAAAACAGATAGATAATTTTGATCTTCTAGATTAGGGTTGATTACATCTTTATAATAGGTCTTAATTTTCTTTTTTCCTCTAACACTTTTTTTTTTGTAAGTGAGTGTGAGTTCATGTATTATTGAAAGAGATTATGATACAAAGAGAGGGGGATTCCCTTGATCTGCCAAAACGGAAACTAGATCAGGGACTCTGGAGTTGCGCTTTCTAAGATAGCAGTGGGGTAAGGCTGGGCCGCCACCTAACTCTTTATCACACCACATTTTCTCTTTAAATTTTGATTTGACGTTTTTTTTAATAGTATCTTTTTTCTACAAAATGGTTTATTCCAGGATTCCCAAATAGTTTAGCCAAGATCCGACATCTTTATGCCATCCTCGCTTGAGTCAATGGTGGTTATGACTTGATTTTGAAGAAATTTTAGGTAGCCTCATGTCTTCCATGTTGTTTAACTTGTTCTTATACATTAGGTATCTAGTCATAGCCATGCTCTCAATGGGGGAGAGGCTTGTTTCTAAGAGGAGGATGGGATAGGGCATATTTCCTTTAATTTTGAGAGTATAGGTTATAAAATTCTTTTGTATTTTCTCTATCTTTCTCTAGGATTAACGAGAGATACTACAACCCCAGACTTCACATCCATAAAGAATAACAGCTGTAACAAGTCTCAAAGAGGAGTTTCTTCTTATCCCAACTCCAAAGATCAGTTAATTTACAATTGTTTTCAAGCCCATAATAAGCTTTCCATCCTC
>SNQJ01S0005276.1:251504-265255 GCA_010110895.2 Picea sitchensis | reverse complement strand
TATCATTTTCACGTTTGAATGCCATAAGCTGTATTGAGTTGTCCCATTGATCCACCTTTTAAAAATACAAAAATATTCATTTCTTAAGTTACCAAGCACCTTTGGTTTGCAACCACAAAGGGTTTCTTGGAGTGATAACACCTCCCATAAGGCTAATAAGATGGGAAATAAAATAAATCTTGTCTCAAATTTGATCAGGAACTTGGGTTCGAATCCCTCCGATCATACTTTTGGGTTGAATCCCATAATACCTAAAGGTATTATAGAGGAGTAGAAGTATGTCCCCTTACTAATCACCAAAGGGATATTTTAGGTGGCTAGGTTATGTTTACACACAATGATGCAGCTGGACGTTGGGGTCTTAAAATTGTGTCAATATAGGCTAGGTTGGTAGCCCCGAGTATTATAAGGTTTTGCTTGCTTTGGGAAAAAAAAGGATAAATCCTCAAGTATTATAGGTTTTTCCTTTCTTTGTTAAAAAAAAGGATAAATTACATTGGAAGTCTAGAAATACCATTGAAGGAATTAAAAGCATTACAATCTAACTTTTTTTTTGTTTGTTAGTTTGTCTGTGACCTGCGGGACTAGCTTATGGCTAAGAAACCGCGACTCAGGGGCATCTAAGCCGTCAAAATCACCCGAGGATCGCAACGAGATTGAGCCACACCAACCCGATTTTTTGTCCCCGTAGGTTTCAAATCGATGACTTTAACATCACGAAGTGCCTTAACAACATACTCTGTCACCGATTGTCCTAAACCTCGGGGACTACATAAAAATCTAACTTAGAATTAATCTAACCATCGCATTCAATCCAAAAAATGTCATAGTGACACTTATCATAAATAGAAACGTATAAGAATCCAAAATTTGATAGTGCCATCATGGTGAGACTTATAAGAATTATAGCTATTAATGTCAAAATTGTAAATCAAAATATAATGTAGTCATTGAGATCCAGTTGGTGTTCATTATCCTTTGGTAGATCTTAAATTTGGTAATTTCTGGTCCTCAACTTCCAGAGGTCATAACAATCACTTCTTATTGTTTTTTGGGGGTCTATAACCCAAAGTATGTATCCTAGGGGGTTCACTACATTCCATAAGTCAAGGAATTTCAACAATGAGTTCTTTTCCCCCAAAGAATGTGTCTTAGGGGCTCATTACATTCTATAGGTCAAGGAATTTCAACGATGATTTTTTTTCCCCAAATGGAATTTGTATGTGAAAGTTATGGACCAATCAAGGCGGTAGTGAATTTATACATGTTAGTGATAGCTTATCCCAACAACTCAACCATGTAATTCTTGACACCTACCACTTCTAGGTTTAAGGTTAGGGTTCTTGTATTTAGGGTTTATGCCTTCATTATAATAAAAGAAAGGTTTGATCTATTGTCATGGGATTTTTTCAAAAGAGTGTAGCAGAAATATCTCTTCTTAGAGATAGTTACCACAATTATATCCATTGTATTATTTATATTTTGCATCCTTTATTTTTTAATAGAATTTGGTTTTCATTGTATGTTGTGTTCTTCTTTGCAATATTGCATGTGGCTTCATTTCACTCCCAATCAAATGTAGATCAATAGTATGAGAGTAGTGTGTTCCATAATGCATACCACTATGATGCCTCGATACATGAAGTTGGCCCTTTAGACTACCTTATTTACTATTATAAACAACCACACATGATGAAGGACAAAAAAATATGATGAAGAAAGAGATACTATCAAGATGTTACCTCAAGAAGCACTCAAGTGACAAAGGAACAAAATTATCGACTAGTCCACTCAGATCCTTCAATCAATCTTAATTGAAATGAACACTAATTTAGCAAGTAGACCTTTTGTCGAAACAAAGTCTTTTGACAAGATACAAGTTAACTTTGATATCCCTATGTTTGAAGGTAAAATACATGTTGAAAGCTTTGGAGAAATGGATAGATCAATAGGATTTTTCTTAATAACTTCTTCTATAATGAAAATGTTCCTTTCTTAGTTCTAAAATCCCTTCCCCTTGTCAAACACTAATGAGATTCCTATTATGCACAAATGGGAAATGATTTGTAAGTGTATGAGATGAAGCCTACTTGGGTGGATTTTGTTGATTCTCTCAAGGAAGAGTATTACTTAGTAGGGAACTATGATGATCAATACACTAGATGGGTGACCTTACACCATAGTAAGAACCAGTCTATGTAGGACTACACTAACATCTTTCATACAATGTCTACAAAGTAGGGTATAGAGGATACTAAACAACACTGGGTTCTCAAATACCATAGCAGCCTACATCTAATATGAAATGGAGTTATTGGAAATCTAGTCATTGGGAGCGGCTTATTGTTATGCAATCTAGTTTGAAGAAACATTTTGGAATAAGTGTAAGAAAGAGTATGGCATTGGAAATAAACAACGATAAAAAAGGGTAAAGGCGATCCTAGCATCCCTAAACAAGGGTAGGGAAAGGAGACCAAACCTTGGAAAAATTACTCAAGTCCATCCAAAAAGATGAACATGAAATTGAAGTACATTTTAAATGGTGCAACTCCCATAAGATAAAAAGGCACAATGATCATGAGTGTCATTCCAAACAAGAAATCTTGGCCAAAATGCAACCCTTTGAGTTTTTACTAGCTTCGACACTACCAAAGATCATGAATATGGTAAAACAAAGAGTCAATGCAAAACCAAGCATTACCCTTACAACCATACAAATCTAGTTGAAGGAACAAAAGGATCTTTAAAAAGGGAAGCACCTCTTCCATTCAAGGATATGGGTGAAGGGGAAACCTTTACATTTCATTGTTGACAACAATAACCAAAAGAAATTAAGCTCAATATAAGTTGCCAAGAAGATGAAGTTTCCAATGATGCCTCATCCTCATCCCCACACTATTTATTGGTTGATCTAGGGATGGGATATTCTCATCAATCAATAATACGACCTATCATAAGACATTGAGCACTTCAAAAAGATGAGGTACAATATGACTTAGCACCACTTGAAGTTTGATATGATTTTCTTAGACAACCCTTAATTTTGAAGTGCCATGTTATCTATTAGTTGAGGTTTTGTAGTGTCATTATCTCCTTAGGAGATCAATTCTTTAGGATATAAGATGTAACCTTGACTACCACTATATATTTGATCACTACTAGGAAATGTAGTAAGATAATATCTCAAATTCATATGTTTTTCATCTTTATGGTCTAGCTAGAAGAATTAAATAAGATCACTTCAACCACCAAGGACTCTCAGAAACTCCCCTCTATGCAATAGAGACAATTAGATCAGTGTGTGGAAGAATATTGAGTCATGTTCACCTCACACATTGTAGTACATCTACATTATCAGGTAAAGCATACAATAGATTTGACACAAGATGCATTGACTATGCTAAATGAACCTATGTATCAATGTTGTAATATGGAAAATGAGAATATTAAACACCATATTCGATGTTATATTTTGGTAGCTTGGTGGTACTTCTGCATCTATTGCACCTAGGCAAGAATCTAAACAAATAACTCTCTCTAGTGACTTTATGAAGTGATTTCATAAAGTGACTTTATAAAGTGATTTTATAAAGTCAAGTTGAGCCTTTTAATATTTAATGGGTAAAAGTGACTTTATGAAAAGTGGGTCACTTAAGTGATTTAAGTGAACTAAACAGATGATTAATTCATGACCGTTGATCTCAAGGGAAGGTGAAGAGTCTCTCAAGAGAGACCAAGGGTTAAAGGAGTTACTCATTAATGAGTAATAAAAGGAACACTAGAGGAGACATGGGGAACACCTTTTGACGAGAGTGAGAGAGGAACTTGAAGAGACACAAATTCCTAGAGAGTCGAGCTAGAGGAAAGAGTGGAAACAAAAGGGAGAGGAAATAATCCCAAGGAGGGGATATCCCAAGAGGGAAGAAGGCATGCATCCCAAGTAATTTCAGAATTAAAGGAAAGATGCACAATTAGTGTTGGGTACTGAAATTGAGGCAACCTTTCTGTTGAAGATAGGCATGATTTTCAAGGTTCTAGTAGATAGAAATCCATACAACAAGGTGTGGTTGTTAAGAATAAAAATAGAGGAATTTTATACTATCATAAGAAATCCATACAATATAGTTGTACAACAGAAATATGGGCACTTATTTCAATGCTGAAATTTGGTTAATTTTCTAAGGGTCTTTGGCACATAAAATTTTGAGGAGGTACGATAGTATTGTTTACTAGCTATTGTTGTACATTTAATGTTGATAATAACGATGTTGTAAACTCAGAAATTTCGTCCTAGCTCAATAAGAAAAAATATCTCCTAGACTAGTTTTCCCCATGTAGATTTTTCCAGGGGCATTTCCCATAAGTTTCTTGATTTCAATGTGTGAATGTGGTTGTTGTTCATTTAAATTTCCGCTACTATATTTTCATATTTCTTAGTTACTTGTATTTATGCTCATAGTTCCATTATATGCATGTGGTATCCTTTCTTTATTGGTGAATAACTATAGGAGGTTGAAATCTATTAATGGCTAAGTGTTTGAAATCATATTTTTAACATGGTATCAGAGATGGAGCTATGAGGTTTAGTAGACAAGAGATTTGACACTTGATTTGAATTGAGTGTAGAGGGGTTTTGCTTGGAAGAAGGAAGGGGAAGAGTTGAGTTTTAGTTGAGAAGGTCATGGCTTCTAGCTTGAGGTTCGAATATAGATTGGATGGGCCAACGAACTTTAGTCTGTGGAAGGAGAGGATTGCATTATTATTGGAAGAATAGGAGTTGTGCGGTATTGTGAACCATACCGCCACTAAACCTGTTGTCATTCCTACAGATCCTACTTAGTTGGATTCTTATACCGAGAAGAATGTTAAGGACAAGAGATTAATCTTGGATGTAGTCAAAGATCACCTCATTCCTCACATTTTAGGAAAGAAGAATGGCTATGAAATGTGGGCATCTTTGACCAAGTTATACCAAAGTTTGAATGAGAATCAAAAAATGGTATTGAGAGAGAAGTTGAGAAACATGAAGATGACCGAGGCTAAAAATGTTTCCTCATATATCACCATAATCACTCAAGTTCATGATGAGCTTGGTGAAGTTGAAGAGGTTATAATAGATGGTGAAATGGTTAGGATAGCTCCGAATGTTTTTTCAGAGAAGTGGAACACCTTTGTTAAAGGTGTTGTCTCCAGGGAGCACATTCCCAATTGGGATATATTGTGGGGTGAATTCATACAGGTAGAGACTTGTGAGGAGGATCTTTGTAGAATATAGTCAAAGGGTGAAGAGAATGAGGAGAATGTTGCCCTCTTTGCGAAGAAGAAGGACAAGAAGGCTATGGAAGGGGAGAAGTCTTCTCATGGAAGGAAGAAGGACACGAGTAAGGTGAGATGTTATGCATGTCATGATTTGGGACATTATGTAGTCCAATGTCCAAACAAGAAGCAGGATCCATAGGTGTCAACATCAACTGAGTTTGTTGAGTTCACAAATTTTTTTGAGAACGAGTTTTCCTTAATGGCTTGTCTTGCAGGCATTGGGTGCCTAGGGCGTACATGTTCTCTTGCATGGTTCTTGGACAGTGGGGCCTCTCAACACATGACGAGGATGATTTCTATATTCCTCAGTTTTACAAGATTGACTCATGTAGCTATGTGGGGTGTGGGTTTACCAAAATACATGTTCTAGTTGTGGAGGGATTTGGAAGTGTTAAATTCCAACTGGAGTCAGGAAGGTATCTAGAGTTGGAATAGGTTTTATATGTTCCTGGACCACCAGTGAACTTTCTCTCGGTGTGATATTTTTAGATAGATGGATGTGGGATTTTGTTCTCTCAAGGACTGACATATCTATATCCAAAGGGAGTCTCATCTGACACAAGGGTGTTGCTTGGTGTCCAATCAGAGAGATTGTACAAAGTGCTTGGTCATCTTGTAGTTGGATCCAGTGGGTGGTTGAAGCCTAAGTCAGAAAGTAGTGAGGATTCATAGAGAGGACACTGGATGGATAGGTATTCACAGTAGATATCAACAAAGGTAGTTGGATATGTTTTGAGTTCAGAGGGAGCAGAGGATTCCAGTGCAATGGGAGCAACTACAACACTAAAGGACATGATGAGATTGGAGACATATTCTGGTGGAGGTACTAAAAGTACCTCCATCATTAAGAGGGAGTGTTAGATTTTGGTAGCTCAGTGGTACTTCTGCATCTATTGCGCCTATGAAGGAGTTCAAGCAAATAACTCTCTCTAGTGACTTTATGAAGTGATTTCATAAAGTGACTTTATAAAGTGATTTTAAAAAGTCAAGTTGAGCCTTTTAATATTTAATGGGTAAAAGTGACTTTATGAAAAGTGGGTCACTTAAGTGATTTAAGTGAACTCAACAGATGATTAATTCATGACCATTGATATCAAGGGAAGGTGAAGAGTAACTTAAGGGAGAGCAGGCATTAGAGGAGTTACTCATTAATGAGTAATAAAAGGAACACTAGAAGAGAGATGGGGAGCACCTTTTGATGAGAGTGAGAGATGAAGTTGAAGAGACACACATTCCTAGAGAGTCAAGCTAGAGGAAAGAGTATCAGCAAAATGGAGAGGCATGAATCCCAAGGAAAGAAGGAGGCGCACATCCCAAGTAATTTAAGCACTAAAGGAGGACCACAAAGCTAGTGTTGGGAATTGAAATCGAGGAAACCTTTCTGTTGAAGATAGGAACGATTTTCAAGGCTCTAGTAGACAAAAATCTATACAACAATGTGCAGTTGTTAAGAACATAAATTGAGGACTTGTCTTCTATCATAAGAATACCTTACAATACAATCATACAAAAAAAATATGGGCACTTATTTCAAGGTTGAAATCTGGTTCATTTTCTGAGGGTCTTTGGCATAGATTTCAAGGAGGTCTGTTGGTATTGTTTACTAGTTATTGTTGTACATTTAATGTTCATAATAATTTTGTTGTAAACTCATAAATTTCCTCTTAGGTAAATAAAAAAAATCTCTCCTAGACTGCTTTTCCCCTTGTTGGGTTTTCCAGGGGCATTGCCCAAAAATTTATTGTGTTCAATGTGTGAATGTTGCTATTGTTCATTCACATTTCCACTGCTATATTTACATATTGTTTAGTCACTTGTATTTCTGCTCATATTTCCAGTATATGCATGTGGTATCCTTGATTTATTGGTGAATAACTATAGGAGGTTGAAATCTATTAATGACTAAGTGTTTGAAATCAGATTTTTAACATTCAAGATATAACACAATAGGACTACATTTGACCAATATCTTCATCCTATGGGAGCCCAACTGAGATGGTTTATAAGAAGGATATAATATGAAAACTATGTATTGTTTACAAATCTTTGAATAAAATCATAATCAAGAACCAATACCGAATCCCTTTGATTGATTATCTACTCAACCAACTTAGGGATGATAAATAGTTTAGCAAGATTGATCTCAAATTAGGTTATCTCCAAGCACTAATCAATCCAATTAATGTGTCGAATACAAGCTTAAAATATAAGGAAGGCCTCTTCGAGTGGATGGTCATGTCGTTTGGCTTAACTAATGCACCAACAATGTTCATGAGGATGATGGATGATATTACACAACAATTCTTTAACTCTTTGGTGGTCATACACCTGGATGAAATCCTCAAATTCAACTAGACATGGAAGATCATTTGAATCACATTCTACAATTACCGATTACTTTGCAAAAACACAAGTTACATGCCAATATGGAGCAACGATCATTTATTATGCAAATGATCCAATATTTGGTGTATGTCATGGATGATTGTGGAATGCATGTGGATCCAATCAAGGTCTAAGTCACCTGCCATTGATTAGCCTTGAAGGCACTAACAAAGCTACAAATTTTCTTAGGCCTTTCCCGCTTCTACTACAGGTTTGGGTTAGGGTTTTCCTATAGTTACTAATCCCTAATCCATAGTAAAAAGGGTGGAGAAAAGGGGAAAAATGTTTTAATAAGGGCACAACAGAAATCATTTGAGGAATTGAAGCATTAAATCTTCTTAACACAAGTTCTTAGTTTTTTAGAATTGCAATGGTTGTTTTCTATAGAGCTAGACAACTCAAATTTTACCATAATTATTATGCTCAATTAGTATGGTCATCCAGTTGCATACATAAAGGTACATTCTCCAATGCAATTCAAAGATACCCCAACTATGATAATGAACTTTACTCCATCGTCCACACTTATTGATAGTCAAAGCACTACATTTGGGGTAAGGATATGATCATCCACATTGATAATAGGTCTATTTAGTTTATACATACCTAGGTAAAATTACCGGATTATATATTCAATTATATCCAATGAGCAATGAACAATAGTAGAAGAGTTACACCAATACACCACAATACACCATGCACAATATGTGAGAAATAACCAATAGTTATTGTTCAAGGGAAGTCATGACTTCCAAAGTTAGCTACAACTTCCAAATATAAAGGTAGGGATAAACCTCCAAAAGGAAGATACAATCCTCCAATATCAAGAGAGGGTTGACCTCTCCATCCTTGCCCCTTCCTTCCACCCAAGAATATATGAGAGATAATACAACTTTACATTAAATCATCACCATCAACCAACCATCACATAGAACCTGATAATGCTTCCTGAGACTTCTTCAACTTATGAAACTCTTCAATTATTGGAATACTTTGCTCCTCTACATAATATTACTCAATGTATTCTCTAAAAATCTTCCAAGTTTCACTCCTTGAATCCTCCCCAAAAAGAAGTTATAGAGAGAATGGTAGACCTTATTCAATTCTAGTTTATTCAGGAGAGCGAACTTGTACAGAATGCCCCACGCTCAATATTTAACATCAGATTCTGAAATTATCACACAAGAAACTACAAACCGTACTCTTTCCAATGAAATTGGTCTCACTTCATTTGGATTCTCTATGAAGAGGTTATGATTGTTTTACCCAGAACACTTGTTTATGACTAGCTTTGGGACTAGTAAAAAACCTTATCTTCCACATAATGTATCTCCAAAATTATAGCGAATAAAGAGCTGAAATTTTTACCATAGGTACCTAGACATGTCTTCTCAATACCATATCAATTTCACCATATGAATTTTTCTAGAAGAAAATGTATGACGAAAATGGTAAGATGACCTGTAAATAACATACCTTAGAACATATCACCAAAAGACTTCATCCTCCCTTGAAATTCGGCCTTCTTTACTTCATATTTCCTCTGAAATTCGACTTGTGTGTGTTTAAAATTAATGTATAATGATATGTATTTATACTCTTTATGTCACTTCCTTTTAACATTAGGTTCGACCTGACACTTTCTTATTTTGTAATTCTTTTCTTTAATTATCTTCAGGGCTGACCTTTACTTCCTTCTTCAATTCACTTTGTCATTTTCAAAAATTAATTTCTCCTCAACCATGAGGATCCACGTGACGTGCCACCTACCAAAAAAAAAAACATGATGTATATTGTCATCCATGGGTGTTGTGTCTGCATGTGCACTGTCCTTCATGTCCAAATACCTTCATCTATATTGCGGTCCAAAACCAATGACTAGGGTTTGTTAGCACTAGAAGTCACCTTCAGATTGCATAGAAGGTAAGCCCAGTAACCATTAGTTTATACAGTAAATGTAAATGAGTTTTAGGTGGTCAATGGAGAAGACTCAATGATAATAACGTTCTAACTCAGAAATCTGGACTAGCATGCATAAGCAATTGAGGTCTGGAATTAACTTCAGTTAGTAAGTTGGAGTAAGGGTGAATAGAGGGAAGAATTTGGTGAGGAGAGTGTAGAGGTCTATCGTGGACATCAGGTCTTCCAGTAGCCTAAGGAGGAAAAACTTAAACACAAGATCCTCTTGGATTCAAATTTCAAGTAAAATGAAAGAAATCATAACAACATTATAATTAAACATTCATCATAATACAGTCACACCAATCCATGTGAATCAATCATTAATGATCTCTCTCAGTATCAGAGGCAAATAAGATGGAGTAAGAGAAAGTTGCTTAGATTAATCAAGAAGTCTCAAATCAAGTACATAACCAAAGAAACAATATTCTTCATCAAAATATTACAATATTAAGGGAGCCTAGCTCAACCATTCGACCTTAACAAAGTATCAAAATTGTATATAAATACCCAAAAATGTTGCAACCACTAAGAGTGTGATCAAACCACTGCCTTCAAATCCTTCAGTCGGCGCCTGCTCTGTCAGATTGTCCAGGTTTTCTCATGTCAGACGCGAGCCAAACACAATTATGTTCTTTACAGGAAAAAATGCCCATAAGGAAGCTTTGGGTCGTTAGTGTGCCTTCATGGCTGCGCTCTGCAACGCTTTCCATTTATGGGGTGAGATGAGGTCTCAACTACCGCACCCAATCTTCAATAAGTACCTCCATTGGGATCAAGATAGGGCCTAACACTCAAGAATTTTTCCAGGCGGTGCCATACAAATTTTTCGAGTCAATCCCGATGTTTCAAGTCAAAGCAGATCTTCTTCCGTGACCAATATGAACGCTTTAGGTCTTTGGTACAAATCCTCTCCATAGCTCCATATTCAATGTGACCTAGGGCCATGACCCTACGGAATTGCGCAATTGTGGGCATGTTCAAGGGTGGTTTGAAAGAAAACCACTTTTGTCCCTGTAATTCACCATGAACCACCACGCATCCCTTTCCAAAAACCACGGTTTCGATTGCGGCTGCCCTTAAAATTTTAAAACGTGCACACCTTCCAATCCCGCAATCGAGCGTGACTGTTGATCTTGTGATCTAAGATGAGGCTTCCTGATCAACGACCCAGCTATGGTGCTTTAGATCGATGGATCAGATCTTCCCTCTTTGAATCAACGACTGAGATCTGCTTTGCGAATTGGCCTTCAGATTTCGAGCCTTCGGGACTTTGGGCCTTCGAGACTTCAAGCTTCGAGACTTCAGGCTTCGTCCCTTCAGGATTTCTAAGCACTTCTCATTTCAAATCTCCCGAAGCTCATTTTCCCCGAAGGCTTGGATCAACTGCCACTTGTCCCCTTTAAGATCAATGACTCGTATTCACTTCAGGGCCTTTTGTTCTGATGCTATATTTCGCGCAAGTTTTCACTCTTGAATGTTCGTGAGCTACTGATCTTTATTGTTCGAAAAATATTTATCACTGAAATATTAAAATAGTCTTTTTCTTATGCTTCAATATAGAAACATACTGTTTAAGAAATCTATGCTTTGTGTTCATGGTTGCGACCTGCACGATCAAGGATTTGGATGACTGTTTGCGAGCTGAGAAAATAGGGAGACCAGGGTGCACAAATGAACAAGGGCAAACAAAAAATGATTTTATCGGCCAAAGGGGGAAAAAATTCAAAAATCGGCCTGTGAAAAGGATAGAGACAGGGAAAAAATATAGACTTAGGTAGAAACCACAAACCCATAGGACTCTGACAAGTTCACGTGATAACATTTGGCTCCACAAGGGATGGCATGCTCCGTGCGAGATGCCAAGAACCAGTAGTTCTAGTGCCTTAGATGTTGGGTTATGGAATCCCTTATTAAAATCAAAAGTAAAAGGAGAAAAAAAGATATTTACAATGACATGGGAAGCCACTTCCGGCTCAAGTAAAATACTTCTTCATAAAATGCCCATTTACAGGGCTACCAAAAACTTCAGCATCCTCCAAATCTTGCAACTTGTAAGTGTTATTTGAAAAAACCTCATAAATTTTGAAGGGGTCAATCCACAAGGCCTCAAATTTACTGTGCTTGCCTTTATCTTGTTTAGGTGCATCCCACTTGAGTACTAGATCTCCCAGCTGAAAATCCTCTTTGGTCACCTTCTTATCAAAGGCCTTCTTGATCTTCTGTTGATGGTCATGCGATTTTTCCAATAGTTGCTCTCTAGTCTGCTACACTTCTACCAGTTGTTGTATTCTCATAATCATATCATTTGGTTCTCCCTGGTAGTCTTGGAAGAATTTCTCCACAGGTAAGGCAAGATGAGAAGGAAAAATGGCTTCAACTCGATATACAAGTTGGAAAGGAGAGATACCAAGAGATCTGATCCGTCAGGATTTTTCAATGACTTATGGTTGAGTTTTAATTTTGCATGCGTTAATTAACCATTTGAGAAAACTTAGTGAATAATGAGGAAAGAAGAGGAATTATGACAGCCATATACACATATGCAGATCTGAAATGAAATAATAAACATCAAACCATAACACGCAGATTGATAACGGAGTTCGGCACAACTTTGCCTACGTCTCCGGGCCTTTTTCTCTGTGGGGGAGGCTTCTTTATTTCTGCTCAAAAACTCAAAAGTACATTGCTACAATGCCAAATGGCTACAATACTGATCTGGTCATGTCCGTCCAGATCTCTAGAACCATGCAAAGAAAACGACACGCAAAACGGACGTCCGGAGCTCCCAGAAATGATCCGACATCGTCTCCTCCTCAAAAGATTCGCTGCCTCAAAATGGCTTTGGTTTGGCTTCTCCTCAACATAATTCTGCTCTGAATACCCTCTATGGCCTCAAACAGGCCTGGTTTAAATAACTGGGAAGTTGGTTACTCATCTCCAACTTCCTCCCAAAAATTAGGCTCCAAAAATGCCCAATATTCCCCAAAAATGGAGAAAATACATTAAAAATAGGCTAATTAATAATTAAAACCCATAACATAGGCATAAAAACCCACTTAGTTATAAAAATTGGGCGCTAAGCCCCCGAGCCCTGGGTGCGCGCACCTTTGGAACGGTCATATGGGAGGACAAGTGGCGAAGCGCCAACCCAAAGGGTTGTGTGCTGGCCCCCCCTTTCCGGCGCTCCTGGTCGTGGTGTGTCCCAATATGGCCATGGGCCTAACTGAATAACTCCCCATGCATTTGTAACGGTCCGTTGTAATAACCCCACGCTCCCGATTCCATTGAATGGTCATATGCCAATGCCAAGGGCTGGGGCTAAGCCCCGACCCTTTCCCCCCACCAACCATCCATTGCAACAAATTCAAATATCACTTTGGTCGTATATGGTATAAGAACTAATGGGCGCCCGAGTGCTTAGCCCATCTTGCCAGTCCGTTGCCCCGGTGGGAGGTTACGGGTTCGACTCCCGGCCAAGCCATAACAATTTTACACCAAAACCAACAGCCAACCACGGGGTGCCACGTGGCAGCCCTTGACTGGGCCACGTGGCACCTCTACAACCAACCATTCCATGACATGTGTCAGTCAGTGATTGGTCCATGTGCCTGCCACTTGTCAGAAGCCGTACTACCATGTCATCATTGCCACGTCAGATGCTGACATCATCTGAGCCACGTCAACTGCTGACATCACGCATGCCACGTGTCACCCTTTTAGTGGTGACACGTGTCACCTCGGGTTAGGTCCAGCTGTACGCCCGTACACCCAAATCTGCCTGACACGTGTCATCTCCTAGAGCTTCCACGTGTCACCTGTACAGACCTGCCACGTCAGTGTACAGACATGCCACGTTAGCGTTCGTACAGACTGTACGGACTGCACAGTCAGCAATTTTTTTGCCTGTTTGACTTATCGGACAGAACACGATATATTCTCCATAAGGAGCCCGTTTGACAAAGTAAATATACCGCCAGAATCAGGGAGACGAGACGGACGCAATGGCACTGGTTTCGTCACATTCTGAGCACTTTCATTTTTGAGCATTTTTCAAGCCCTGTCAGGCTTCTGGATCCGATTTCGGA
>SNQJ01S0005276.1:238552-249150 GCA_010110895.2 Picea sitchensis | reverse complement strand
TCAAGGTGCCCTCCACCACCATCGTGGTCTCTTTTCCGCACATCCCCTCTCAGCAGTTCTGCAATAAATTCAATAATATTCAATCTATCATTTACATCATATATCATACTTATGAGTTTTGCCATAGTCCTTGGCTAGTTCAGTTATATTTACAACCTGGGGGAAACAGGGTGTTACAAGGGGTCATCGCGATCTCCAAGTGCCATCTGATTCACTCTCAATCCTGGTTCTCGCTTGGAGTAAATGAAGGTGAGAGGGGGTGGTTGAAACCTCTCCTCACTCATTAGGTGTAAGGTATGGAGGATCTGGCAAGATGTCTTCCCGAGAGGGTCCTGTGTACCGATTTTTTCCAAAGAAGCCATGCCGAGTCCTCGACTACCCAGTGAGGTCTGCACACACTAACTCGACACTTAATGGCTCAACTACTCCCCTCGCAGGAGCCATGCGCAGTTAAGGTTGCGTCTGATGAAGAAGATCCGTTCGAGTTTGACTGAAGGGACACCACACCGTGGATGAATGAGCACTCCTCTGTTAGGAGAATTTTTCTGAAGATATAGACTCAGTCTTTGTATTTTGTAATTATCGATGGTTGAGCTAGGCTCCCGATTGTAAAGTGTTGATGAAGTGTTGGTCGCTCTGGTTATGTATTGGCATTTGAGACTTCTTACTTTATGGATGTCAGACTCTTTCCATCCCTTTGTTTACACCATGTTAGAATAGCTCAGAATTGGGGGATCCAGTCGAGTTTCACTGTTATAGGATGATGTAGGTTGGATCACTGTAATAGTCACAGGGTTTCTAATCAGTTCTTGTGCTTTCTCAACGTTGAATGGCTCGGAATTGGAGGATCCAGTCGAGCCACCTTTCAGTTCCTTGAAACTCAGGGTCAAGAGGATCTTGTCTTCTGATTTTTTCCTCCTCAAGATGCCGAAGGCCTGATGCCCGAGGCAGTCTTGCTCACTCATCTCATTAAGTCTTCCATCTATCCATCTTATACTCAACTTACTGACGGAAGTTGGATCAAGACCTCCCTTGTTTTTCACATACCAAGCCCGGTTTTCTGAGTTAGAGCGATATCTCCTTGAGCCTCTATCCATTCGATCACCCCATTAAACAAATCGTGACATAAAACTAATGGGCTTCGGGCTCTGTTCCTGCAGCAATCCGGGAGTGACTTCCGTCACCAACATTATCAGTGACAATTATGTTTGGACAATCAAATCTTGCCACAATATCTTCAAGAAAACCAATGATTATCTTGTGGGAAGCATTTCTTATGGGGATGGCCTCTATCCACTTAGTAAAGTAGTTTTTGGCAGTAAATATCCACCTATGATGACCACTTGAAGTAGGATGAATTTCCCCAATAAAATCTAGGCCCCACTACTGAAAGGGTCCTGAAGCTACCATAGGCTTTAATGGAAAAGACTCGAGATGTTGCTTTCTAGAGAATTTATGACACTTGACACAAGTCCTGATCTTTGCACAGACATCAGTGAAGAGACTAGGCCAAAAATACCCAGCCCTGAGAATCTTGTAGGCTGTGGTTCTCCATAAGTGATGCCCCCCACATAAACTGTCATGAAAATCATACATAATCTTTTAGGCTTCTTGTGGGTCTAGACATCTCAAAAGAACTCCTAAAGGGTCTTTCCAATACAAAACTTGATCAATCAGACAATATTTAATTGATTTGATCTTCAAATCTCTTACCTTTCTCTTTCCCATGCCATCAGGAGGCTGTAACTTCTGTAGGAAAAATATAATGTCTTTGTACCAAGTGCATCCTATAAATGGGGGTGTGACTTTAGGATATTCATCAGAGAACTCAACTTGCTGACTCTCTAAACAACTATTGATGAAATTGACCATCAAGGATTTATAATTAGATTCAACCAACAACCTAGCTAAACCTTGACCTTTAACCAATTTCGTAGGATTTATTTCAAGATCAAATTCAAGTATTTTGGCAATCCACTTGCTCCTTCTTTCATCTATGTTAGGCTGAATGAGGATCTCCTTAACAGAGCCTGAAGGGACATATGCAATGACTTTTGAATGTAGCACATAAACTCTGAAAGCTTTGAGATCTTTAACCAAAGCATAGGCCTTATTTTCCATGATGTCATACTTTATTTTTTCATCTCTCAGTGCCCTACTGAAAAAGGAAATGGGCTGCTCTAACCCTTCGGCATTTTTCTGCAATAAATCAGTTGCTACTGTGTCAAATGAAGAAAAAGAAAAAATCAGAAACTTCTTGGAGTATTTAGGACTGATGAGCACAAGTGCTTCATTCAAGGCCTTATTTATTTGGTCAAAAGAGTTACGAGATTCAAAAGTCCACTTGATTTCATTTCCTTTCCTCAACATGGCTGTGATAAACTTCACTAACTAAGAAAAATTTGAAACAAACCTTCTCAAAAAATTAATTTTCCCCAAGAAAGACTGAACTTCTTTCTTGGATCTAGGGAGTGACAAATTTTGGATAGCCTCTACCCTGCTTGAATCAATCCTTATTCCCTTCGCTGACACAATGTGCCCTAATAATTTCCCTTCTTTCATGGCAAAAAATGATTTTTTTGGATTTAGAGAGAGGTCAAATCTCCTGCATTTCAAGAAGACATTTCTTAGATGATAACAATGTTCTTTATCAGACCTGGAGAAAACTGTAATGTCATCCAAATAGATGACTACAAATTTATCTTTTTCTCCGATGACTGCAATGTCCATAGCTCATTGTAAGGTTTCCCCTACGTTCATCAATCCAAAGGGCATCTTAGCGTACGTGAATGTACCCCAAGGAGTAGTGAAGGTTGTCTTCTCTTTGTCTTCAGGCAAGACAAAAATCTGATTGTATCCAGAAAATTCATCAATCATGGACATCCTAGATGCACCAGTCACCCTCTGTAATATGTGCTCCATCTTTGGCGGGGGGGTAATTTTCCTTCTTAGAGATTTTGTTCAGGTTCCTGAAATCGACACAAAGTTTGATTTCTCCATTCTTCTTTCTCACTGGAACCAAGTTGGCCACCCATTTAGAATACGTCAGAGGGATGATAATCTGGGCATCCAAAATCTTTTTCACCTCTTTCTCCATAATAGGCAGCAACATAGGATTTATTTGTCTCAATTTCTACCTAAATGGTTTGGCCTCTTCCTTCAATGGTATATTATGTTCAATGACACTTGTGTCATATGTTCTGAGATCTTCATATGTCCAAGAAAACACATCAACAAATTATTTTAACAACTCTGCATATTCAACCATTTGTTCCCTTGACAAGCTTCTTGACAACTTGATAAATTTTGGATACTTCTCTGTACCAATATTGTACTCAGCTACATCAACATCATCAACTGAACCTTTAACCTTCACTGCCACATCATTGCCGTCGAATAATATTTCCAAAGGAACTAGTCCTTTTGGAATATGATTGCTAGGAAACTGAACAACATTATGATGGGAAAATTTTCTTAGAAGAACGTCAGCCCAAGGATTATTTTCAAAGTCATGATCTAGATCTATATGTAATGCAGAAAATTCATCAACAGACTCAAGGATTTTTTTCAGCTCCAGGTCATCCTCAAACACCTTCCAATGCTTGCATTTTTAGGTACAAAGGGCCTATATTTCACCTCTACATCATACTTGAGTTTTGGTGGCAATGGGACTCTGAAATGGCTTGCTAAAACAGCCAAAGAATCAACCATGGTATTCTCCTCTCTTGGAATAAATGAAATTTTGAAAGCCAAGAAGAAATTGTCAACTATGTCCCACACTTTGTTTCTATAAGATTTAAGCTTAGGATGCTTAGATTGGTAAATACTTTTGATCTGATGAACAATTAGCTCTATATCACCAAATATTGATAGCCCCTCAATCTCCATTTCCTTTGCAGCCCTTAAACCCAAAACACGAGCTTCATACTCTGCCACGTTGTTGGTAGCCTCAAATTCTAGCTTGTAGGACAAAGATATAGTCTCTTGATAGGGTGAAAAAAAGACCACTCCAACACCAACACCTTCCTTAGAAGAGGCTACATCAAAGAACATCTTCCAAACAGAGGTAGTTGGAGGAGGGGTTTCACAAAAAGTGATGGGTTGTTTTCTGATTTCAAAAGGAGGTTCAATAGCATTAGTGAGCTGCAATATGCTGGATCCCAAATCAGTGTCAAGAGAAAAAATAGGATTGTTGGTGGGGTTTGTTTCATCACTCATGATGTAGGCCAACTAAGCTTCCCTGTAAACATGGGTGATTTTAGGGGTGAAATTTCGCTCATGGGAAAAATTAGGGGGTTTGGAATTTTGGTTGGGTGAATTATTTACATGAAGTGGTTTGAGGGATTTGCAAATATATAGCCCCAAGTTTATTTTCAAAAAATTATGTATAAAACCCTTATCCCATGGATATTTTTTAGGGAAGAGCATGGAAATCCATTTTCGCCCCTTGAAATTCGAACTAGATCCTCCCATTCGCCCCTATTTTTGGTAAAGACAATGATGTGGAGGTATTTTGCCCCCATTTTCTGGTAATGGAAATGATTAAGAGCCATTTCTCCCTAATTTTATGGTACCGACAATGATTCAGAGGTATTTCTCCATGGGCGCCCTCAAATCAAGAGTGGAGAGGCCCTGCAACTGCCTTACCTTACCTACATTCAAGGCCGAGTGGAAAGAGTGAACAGTGGGGACAAATGCATATTCACGTCATATGAAGACAAGCCTGATCAACTCTGATTGTATACATTTTGTTTGTTTTGTTATTTTTTGTGCAACCCAAATCTAAGATCTTACAGGTAAGAAGCCTGTTGTTCTTGCAAAAAACAGAGTTATTTTCTCTGCATATTAATCTTTTGTACTAAAAATGGTTTCAGTTATTATTAACATGGAAATTTTCTTACCTCCTGCTTTTGATTCTACAGAATCTACCACCGATGTTATTTACTTTGATGAAATCGACAGAACCCCATTTGGATGAATATTACTTGCTGGACATGGAGAACACAATGGTGGAAATTGGTTTTATTAATGTATGGTCTGTCCTTACTGACCCAAGACACAGAACAGTAACTGGATTTGTACTGAAGCTATAACCAACCATCTTTTTTTTTTTCTTTATATGGACTTTTCCAATTACTGAAAATTATATTATGAGGGCTAAGGGTACTGATTGTACCTACAATATTGACACCGTATTCTTATAATCTAAATGATACATTCATAGCAGTGCAATTCTTCCTTCCTATGAGAAGTTGGTCTATAGTGTGCAAGAATTTTCACATTTGATTCTTGAACCAACATAAGTTTCTCTTAGACAGAAAAGTTTCCTAAGGAGAAAAATGGATGGCCCTTAAACTAGTTCCCTAACTGATGAATGATAGAAATTATTTTGTAAAATTAACTATTTTTTGTTATTTGAAGCATAAATCTACATTCAAGGATTCCAAATGATAGCTATGTGTAAGCAGCTCCTTTCTTGGTCACTCCAAAAAGATAGTCTTCTAAAAAACCTGTCTAATTGGATTCCAAACTATATTTTTCAAGGGCGAATCAAGGGAGATCACCGTTCGAAAAATTTATTCTCAATTTGAGGTCATCCTAGCTGGTGCCATGCATTTATTCTAGGTTATGATTAGTTGATTGAATTATGGAATAGACCTTCTTCCTTAATAATGTGTTTTCTCTTACTGAGTTTGGTCAATCCAATATTACATTAGCATGTAAGAGCTAAGCTAAACTCTGGGCTGTCCTATAAAGCATACAGTTATGGATGGTTCTTCAATTAAAATGCCATTTAAGGTTGTGGTATGAAGATATTATAAAAGGCTTACAAATGCGATAACTGATTAAAGATCACACTAGTAATTGCTCTTTCTTTTGATTAGTTCACTGTACAGAGAGAAAACATTTCACTCTATTTTTTCAAGCTCTAACTGTTATCTGCACACTTGGATTAGGTATCAATGTATTTCATTTTTAAATCTAAATTTGAATCGTGTTTATATCATTTACAAATTTGAATTTAGTGTTTAAACATTAAATTGCACAATGATTAATTTGCAGGTATGGTACAAAAACGTTGATCCCTATGTACAGTGAGTCATTCAAAGGATGCCACATTTCAGACCTTGCTGTCCATTTTCTTTACGCCATGTAAACTTTGAGTTCTATGCTTCTGTTTCTTTCCTTTCCGTTTTTTCACATGCTCCCTTGTGTTTGGTCATTGTGTTTGTGAATGGTATTCATTAATTAAGGCTCTATTGATGACACATGTTCTTGATATATGTGCAAAACAACCCTCAGGTTATGGTATTGAATCTTAATAATGCATCCCTACTACGAATTGACTGGGAGCCTCTAAACTGATCAAAGGTGAAATGATTTGGGAAATGTTTTTTGTTTGAACTACGAACGTTCCATTATTGACACAATCTCAATCATTCAATATGTTACTGTATTGTACTTGATTTTTGGCATACATAAATGATGATGATCATTATGATTACTATCCACTGAGACCAACACTGAGATTCTGTGATCGATTAATTTGGAAATGAAATTTCTGAGGTCACCTTTGATTTTATGAATTAACAAGTTATAGTTTCTGCCTTTGTTATTTCTTTTCCATGGAAATTTGTTTTCAAACAAGTCTTCTTGCTTCTTAAACTTATTAAGATTTTCACTTCCCATTCTTAGAGTTTCTTCAAGTCTTTCTGACATTTTAAGGATGTAGAATAACTTCCAGAACTTCCCGCAAGCCTGTAGTGTACGTTTTGAAATACTAAGCGAGATTTAAAATTTATAAGCCAATCAATATTTCATTCATGCAATTAAATTTATTGGCATATACCGAGGCATACCTTCCTATTGTCCCACGTATGCTAAGAATTTCGTAGGAGTCTCAGGATTTAATGTTTCGGTAAGACATGAGAAGGACAATCATAGTATCTGATCAACCAATTTGTAGGAGAGATATAGGGATTAAACTTGATTTCTTGAATCCTTATTAAAACTTCTGTGGCATTTTGTTGATCTTTTTGCAAACTGCACATTGTATTCATTATTCTGTGCTCTTCATGAAATTCTTGTTATCTTTATGAATTTATTTAAGTGGCTTTGGCATGATCAACTATGTTCTCATACAGGGGTATATGATGCCAACATCCACAATATTTATTGTACACTTGTCGAACATATTTCATTTGGGATACATGTGTACATAAATTTGGGATCATTGCTAGATGTCTTTCTGGGATTTTGTGGATGTTCTTGTTCTGTCATTCCCCTAAGTATACAAGTCAGCTTCTCATGGTCTATTGTTCTTGCATGCCTTTTTGCAATCACACAATTGGATCTTAGCATTATTGATGGGGCTATATTTTATTTTCTAATACTGATAGATGTAGTTATTAGATTGAGAATGTTTCCATGATGGATTTTAAGATGCAAATCTTTATTTGTTCCATTCACTGCTGTTGGTTGTGTGGAAATTGACATAATATTTTCCGTTATTCCTATGCTACTTTGCATATTTTATGTGCTTTTATTCATATTTGGATTTTTAACAAGCATTTCTTTGTCAGTGTGCTTCGAAATGGATTAATTATAGAGATTTGGAATTTGTATGTACCATCATTCTACTAGTTTCACATTTTCTTGACTGCATTATAGGCCTTGGATGTTATAAACTATTTTGAACAAGTACTGCCCATTAACATCCTTGTCCTTTCAACTTTCAAGGCTTTCGTTTTCTTCAACTGCATGATAAAGCATCAATACTTTTCCATTGACAATTATTCGGCTCTGCAGATTGGTGTAGATTATAAGTGTTTTTTTCTGTAATTTCATTCATGGTGGATTGGCAGAGGCCAAATGATAAACTTTGTTTTGTGGGAGTACATCCTTCAATGCATGAATTTGCTTTATACTTAAAAGTTAAAGCAATTTGTGAAAATAAGTATGTGAAGTCCTCATGTATTATTTGGAAAACACTGCATATGTCAAAATCCACTTAAAGCAACCTATGACATCTGACTATTAACCTCATTTTAATTTATTGGTAGCATGATCTAGTCCATGAAAGATATCATAAATGGCATTATATATGACAGGATGATCTAGTACATGAAGGATGTCATAAATGGCATTATATATGACATAATGGTATTCATATTTCAATTAACAGTTTAAAATGGAGTTTAGCAGATCTATTCATTGGCAGTATGATCCAGGGACTAGAGTAGATTATGAATGTTACATGCTAAATGCCATTATCATTTATGTAATTGTAGAAATGTTCTCCATGGTAATGGTTTTGTTTCAATCTTAGTGATGAAAATGAAAGCAAAGAACAAAAAATGAGATGTTTCTACAATACTTCAATGATTATATGGGAATTGTCTAAATGGTGATATTCATTCTTTAAGAATTTACATATTCCCAGATAAGCAGTGGCTGTCAAATGGAATTATGGTTGGATAAATATATAACCATCATTGGAAATAAATGTTTGTGAGTCCCATGGGTGATTTGACAACCCCAATAGTCTTCCTAGATGATGATCATGCCTTTCTAGAACCCCGACTGACATCTGGATCCTGATCTGTTCATCCTTCAACCGAATAAGAGTTTTACTTTGACTTTTCTTCTAAAGAACATAAAACTGCCCTGTTGGCAACACAACACACTGTAAAAGTGTGCTCTGCGCTACCAACTTCCTGTAGCTTACATTTCTAGATAGTTTCATCAAAATTATTCTAGGTTGAGTTAAACATTGACCAATCCTTGCTCCATCTGATAAAAACCTCTGAAACAACCATATTTATACAACATGAATAATTATCATTCCATTGACTCATGCTATTTCCAAATTTCTCTGTTCAATAGCAAAGTATTCATTTGTAATTCCTTATGTATTTTGGAATACCTGTAGCTTTGTAATATTTTGACCTCTGTATTTGAAAATTGTTGCATATCAATACTAGAGACATTGTATCAGCCTCTATAGTCTCTTGCCTGAAATGAACATACAAAACCCTAAAGGAAAAAAAAGATTTTTTCTGTCTCTATATACTTCTGTAGACATAGAAAACCATCAACCCTTCTGAAAGCACAATGGTTTACCTCAAATACGCAAGGAAAAGATTCCATCTGCCAATAGAAGTGATGCTTTATTTTTCTTGACATTCTTTATTGACATTGTAACCAACTCGGGAATGTGATCCACACCAATATCACAACCCTAGGGACCAACCATCATTGCAAAACATACAGTCAAGTAACCAACCCCTGCAATGAATAAAAAGGTTAGGAGTCAGATAAAGAATCCACCACCAATTTTTTCCCAAATATAAATTTAGTAAGAAGCACTACCCCATGGTTGTAATTCATGACTGCATTAATCTTTCATAACAAACAATTATAGACAAGTAATTCCTTGGAAAAAAGCAGAATGCAGTTATGGAAAGGTATCATAGTTCAGTTCACTTTCCAGTTAGAGATTATCAGTTCTAGTTTGGTTGAAAGGAACTATAAATTAGTTTTGATAGGCACTATGGTAAGAGTTTTGTAATATAACAAGTATAAGTTAAAACTTATGGACCATTAAATGACCATTGAATCTTGGGGTGAAAAATAAATCTTGCACATGAATAAATTTCACTTTGCACTAGATGAATAGGATGGGTCAAGTATTTCTAGCAAAATGACAATTTATGAGTGTTCACTACATAAACATGGATTTCATCAGAGTTGGGATGGGAAGTTACTCTAGATTTTTTAGTATAGCAGTACCATGCCATATCACTCAAATGGCATGGAGACTTAAATCAACTCGAGAATGAAGATGAATATTTCAAAGGCCAATAATTGAGGAAGCTTCAACAATAACCAAGAAATATTAGCAGGGGAGCTCAAGTGAGACCAAGAGTATCTCAAAACGTGAAGCCCGAAGTAACATTCATGGCAGCCAAGCAAATGGACAACTGTCTACATTTTGTCTTCTAGTTTGGATTTAAATAACTCCACAGTTACTTTTTTCATTTTCCACTTTTCTCTCTAAGTGAACACTACCAAAAAAACAAACCCATTCTCGTGCACCTACACCACTCTAAAAGGCATTCACTAAAGAAGTTTCAATTTTCTAGGATTATCATTGATGGGAAACCTACCATTAAACTTTAAAACTAGAGAACCAGATTTTAAATGATTTCTTCAGGTGCTTATTATGCTGATGTTTCCATGTTTTCTAAACAACATCTATTGCCAATAAGGCATTTTTCATCAAATTGAACAAAAGCACATAACCTGTCTTAAAGACTGATTTCATCATCAAGGCTAGCAACAATGGAAACTCCTAGGCTTAGAAAAAGAAATTATAATGGAATGACCACTTCTTGGAATCACATTAATTGAAATGGAGTACTGGTAGTGGTTACATATAAGATGTCTAGTATGTTCAAAATGTTGTTGACAACCTCTCTTCTCAATTCAATCTTCAATTTGACAAGTACATTTGACTACAAAAAAAACAACAATCTTAATTGTAGAGTTTGCTTGACCATTAGAAATGGTTTTAGTTTCTGAAATGGGTATGAGAT